>VUYV01000173.1:2020978-2075946 GCA_008711295.1 Anarhynchus alexandrinus | reverse complement strand
AAAAAAAAAAAAAAAAAAAAGCCCTGTTTGCATAATTTTTGACAGGCTAATTTTTTTTTTTTAATAATTCTACATAGCGTGATTTATTTCTTTTACTCCAGCTTCAGACTGGAATTATGCTTTTAGTTCATGTCTCTCTATGCTCCTAGTGGCCTTTGGCCATGCGCTCCGCAGTCAAAGTGGTAATGATGGTTATAAATACTTTTACTAACAGAGAATAATTTGGCTTCTCATGCCAGAAGCCANACCTCTTTTACCTGCGTAAAAAGATGATTACACCCTACCCAGTCACCTCTCCCCCCCTCAAAGGATTTTATTTAATCTGGCATTTTCCACATAGGTAGCAGAAAGCAGCTGGATGACTCTGCCCAGACTTCTTTATCCTGAGTCTGTTGGTGGTGAATGCTCAAGTGGAAGTGGGAAGGCTCAGATGGTGCAGGTCAGGTCAAGTGAGCCATTAGAAAGAAGCCTATAGGTAAGAAGAGGCTCTCCTGGCCCCAGACGCTGCAGGACCAGCACAGGCTGAGACCTTGCTGGCCTTCTTCACTGCAGTGTCCTTCTGCCTTGCCTTGTGCTGGGGAGGGACCTGAGGACTGGTCAGTGCAACTGGTGGCAGCCGCCTCAGCGGGAGACACATCGTGAGAATTACTCAGGCTGCTACGCAAAAATCCCTGAGACATAAACACCTTACTCCCTGCAGCAAAGCACCNGTCCCTTGTCGGAGCGGCCCCCCCCCCCCCCCCCCAGCTCCCTTCCCACCCCGGGCTGCTTGATTTCAAAACCTTCCCAAACATGAAGGGGGTGGTGGGGGCAGTTCTTTGATACATCCCATCTATTTGCCACAGCGATCCGTCTTGTGACAAAGTAAACACAAGAAGATGTCAAGATGTCCTGCTTTCTCTGGTTAGCATTATTCACAGTAGATACGGTGTTTTCGTGAGGGGGTGAAAAGACTTTAAAGCAAAAAAGGTAAAGTCTAATTGAGGAGGGTTGGAGGGTTATTTAGATATATATCAGTTTAAAGCTTTTGATATGACATTGTGATGTCAGCTTGGGTTAAACCTTTAAGATTGAGACTGGATATAATAGGGATAGTCCATCACGGGGAATGGGGTTTCCAGAGATCTGTAAGGTTAATCTAAATTATCCCGGAGATTAGCCCTGAGACAGTGAACGGTTCCACAAACATCGCCACTGCTGTCCCAAGCAGCCATGTGATACCTTCATACCTCGGTTAGCATTTTCAAGGAGACTAATCCTGAGCTTGCCAGCGAGGAGAGGACATAATTTTATAGGTGAGGCTGTCACTCTCTCCCGGGGTGAGTTATGGGGCCGGGCTGGCAGTGGAACAGGAGCATACAAGTTACAGGTCAAGCTCTTCAAAGACTGTCAGCTCAAGCAAATCCACTCTGCAAATTTAAAGCTCTTCACCCCGAAGCGTCAAGCAATTTATTTTGTTTTAGAAGAGAAATAAGCTCTGACCCCGTTTCTTATATTTCTAGCTACTATCTTTGACTTATTGTAGTCATCATTCAACCACTTTGTGAGAGGTACGTGGCATCGGTAACATGGAAAAGTTCCCAGAAAGCTTTTCAGCACTCACTCCGCAAGTCCAAAAGAAAGATGCTAAGCTATCTGCTCTTTGACATCAGAAAGCGCAGTTTGCTGCTCTCTGCGGAGATTTGCTATTACAGATTTAATTCAGGGAGGCTTTTTTAAAATTAACTTTGTATGCCTCTATTGAACATATGTACCTGAAAAATGACTGGGCGTCATGACTGTAAGTAACATCTGTACGTGTCGCCGCCGCCCCTGCATGCACCCACAGTCCTCTACGCTCACCCGATACATACAGTTTTCTTAGTACAATATAAACATCGAGTTTTCACTTTTTGTCCCTAACTTGTTTTATAAATTACATAAGGAAAACCTGCATAGACTTCAGGCTCCAGTTGTGCAAATATTTGCTTCAGTGCAATTTTGAGGGAACACAGTGGATTCCCATTGCTAGAGAGCAGATTTAAATAGTGGACACAAATTTAAATGTGGACACAAATAGGCTTGTCATAAATTAGGACAACTCAAAGTATGCAGGGGGTGAAATGACAAGGACAATATGAAATCATACAGTGAATATATCTGAATTTTAATTAAACATTCAAATAATACCAGATCAACAGTTACTTTCAAAATCATTTTTTGTTTATTATAAGCACTATCTCAGTAGGAAAATTAACATAGATTGACATGAAAAAGAGTAAGAATTCAAATAAAAATAATGTGTATTTATGGAAGGGTTCTGAAGCCAATCATGAGCGCAAACACTCTGATTATTTTTACTTAATTGCATTTTTAAAGAGGTGGAAGAAGAGTAAGTTATGCATTAAAATTCAGGTACTATTAAATACAAGAAGATTTAAAATCTCTCTGAAGCCAGTGGATTTTTATTGCAAGTGCCCACAACTACAGAAAACTAGAGGCACACATAACAAAAGACTTTATCTGTTTCATTAAGTCTTGTCAAAATTTCTTGTTCAAGACGGAAATGATGTGTGAATCAAGGAAATCTGTTTCTTACTGAAACATCTGTGGAGATGTGCTGTCTTAACACTGCCCCTTCTAAAGCAATTTTTCATATAAGAACGTTTCACTCTATTGATACTCTGTAAGAAAGAAGGGAGGAGACACGCGTAGCTATTCAGGCACGCTGGCATCTGCACCTCTTTGCCCTTGTTAATTCACAACACTAATTGTCAGCTGAAGCGCTAGAAGGTTTGAAACATGCCAGTTTCATTTCTAGTTTCGGTTGAGAATTGAAATTGTCAAATACCATCAAAAAAAAAAAAAAAAAAAAAGGCTGTTGGTCACATTTCCAGCTCAGTTTTCCAAATTCAAAAAAATATGGACAGGTTGGACAAGCTTCAAGTAAACACCCAAACAGTTCAAAGCAGAGAGGTAGATCCAAACCAAACCAAGAGCCCGGATCTGAAAGTTCCCACATTTCATAGACACTTGGATCCAGATCCAAAAATCCCTGTGGGCCCCATATGTACAAAGGGGTGAATCAAAACTGTGTCCAAGTCACCTTTCTTTTCTTCTTCCTCCTTAAGCTCTGAAGGTGTTTGAATCTGAAACCAAGTCTGAACATCGCTTCTTACGTCGTTCTCCAGTTGGGTGGTTGGTCACACTTGAACCAAAACACAGATCTTTTGAGGCTTGGCCAGCAAAAAACAAAGGTTTGAACAGATACTGTTGACTTGGCTATGATCTCATGAGACTGCATAATTGTGTCTGCTCCGAAGGCCAAAATATTTCAGATGGCAACATGAGCTACTTTATTTTTGTCAGCGAATACAGTGGCAGTAAGAGGTTCAGCACCTGTAGGCTTAGTTTTTCAAAAGTAACCAGTAATTTGGGGTTC
The DNA here is from genome assembly GCA_008711295.1 of Anarhynchus alexandrinus. Taxonomy (NCBI): domain Eukaryota; kingdom Metazoa; phylum Chordata; class Aves; order Charadriiformes; family Charadriidae; genus Anarhynchus; species Anarhynchus alexandrinus. The sequence goes on along the minus strand of VUYV01000173.1, from coordinate 2,072,525 downwards.
TCAGTTTGAGACGTCATATACTTAATTTTTAGAAATTGCTGAATATCTTAATTCTGAAAATTGGAATACCTCTGAATTATTGGTCTTTTTTTTTTTTTAGCTTTAAAGTGTCGGGTAACAATTTCCAGAAATGTGAAAATGTTGCCACACTAGACCTTATTTCTGTAAAAAAAATCGCCACAAGAGTCTGCTGTCATTTTCTCACTTCTATGTAGTGGGCATTTTTGTAAACGATGTCTAGACACTCCTTAAAAGAAAAACTTTTGTTGCATCAGTTTTGTTAGATTCTGTCCTATATGTGACCGATTAGCTGCTAAGGCACAAAATACATTTTTTAAAAAATAATAGCAAATCGGCCTCACGCCTGGCTCGGCACTCAGGCGAGGTGCGTATGCAAATTGGCTGTAATTAACAGTTAAAGAGAATGCAGAGCCCGATGCACCGGTAGTGCAGCCGAGGTCATCCGAGGAAGCGCTGACCGAAGCCCCCGCAGGAGGGTGGGGGGGATGTGAGGGTCCCCGCAGCGCGCAGGCGGCCGCGCAGCCCCGTCCCGCGGGTNCCGTGGGGGGGCAGCGCCACCTGCCGGCGGAACCCGCGGACCCTCCGCGCCCCGCTCCGCGACCGCGGGAGGTGCTGGAGGGGAAGAGAGAGGGGGGAAAAAAAGACAAAACCAAAAACAAACAAAAAAAAAAACCCACAAAGCAAACCAAACAAACAAACCAAACCCCCAAACAAACCAAAAAACAAGCCCGAAGTGTCACCTTCATTCAAACAAAACACGACCGACCGGGCGGTAAAGGATAAAACGGGCCACTATACGTTTATATATACTATTCTGTACGTTGCCGCAGGGCCAGCAGCTCCGGCATCGCTGAATCGGCTCGCAAAGCCAAACAGCAAACTGATTGATAAAAGCCCCAAGGATTTAGGCAGCTCTGAATGTGGAGAATCCCGTATCGGACGGTCTGGAGGTCTCGGCAAACTTGGTGCTCTCGGATGGCCGTGTGGCTTAGTATAGCTCTGTGTTGGCTCAGAGTGTAAATAAATGGTAGCCATGGGGTACACTGCGGGCAGTATTTGGCCTCCGAAAAGGAAATAAGTAAGACCAAATTAGCTGGATCAGCAGAGAAATGAAGATAGTACTGGTTCACAAACTGAGACTCTAACTGACCAGCAGGGAGGAATTTGCAGAGTGGAATCAGAAATAAGGTAAATACCTGATTTTAGATGCTTTAGTCGTTTATTATCTCTGTGTAAAGTACCGAGGAGACATCGTTCACTTCAGTGTTGGCCAATTTGCAGTTTTTGTCTTTGTTATTTTATTCCCCTTGTTAAAATGTCTTTTCAGTACTCCAAGCAGTAATACAGTCCTTGCAGAAATACACAATGACAAAAAAGTGGTTACTACTCTAAAAAAGAACAAAACCTTAAAACTTCCCATATTTCTTCCGTCATTCTCCTCCTGCAAAAAGAATGTTGTGACAAAGACTTTCCTGTGCTCGATCTGATGATCAACTAACTTGGATTCCAGCAAATAAGAAATCAGGAGATATTTAGGACAGATAATACATAGTGATATTTAGAGCTAATAATTACTGCAGATTAATCAGAAAACAGTGTTGGGGCATAACCACGTATTTATCCGCAGCGGAGTCCTGTTGCTGTGTTAGTGGGTTGGCTGCTTTGGCAGCAGTGAAACGTAACTTTCTTCAGAAGGTATCTGTTTCTAGTGTGGGAAGAAACCGAATGCAGAGACTGACTCAGACTTTGATGTTATGCGTATGGATATCATAGATGTCATCAAATGTAAACAGCTAACAAAGCATCAGGCATCCTTTAGCAGTAAACCATGGCGGCCTTCTCTGGGAAGCAAGGTTCTCCAGAAGAAAAAAGAACTGAATCTGGACATGATTTTAAAATTATTTTTACCCTTCCTTTTTACATTGTCCTGCCTGCATATTTTCAACCATAACTATTTGTGCTGGTTATAAATACGTACAACTGCCTATCCATGGGTAAACTCACTGGGGGTAACGCAGGTTCCTTGCAGCGCCGAAGAACGGCAGTATCGTACCTGAAATAAATCATGAAGCAGAAAACTTGGTTAAAAAAAAAAAAAGTTAGTTGGGGCTTTAAAAATGATCTGGGTTTGGCATGAAAACTAAAATTCTTGAGTCTGTGTTGTCTCCAGTTATTTCAGTTAAGTAGGTGGTCTCATGGACTCTCCAGAGGAAAACCAGCCCTTGGGGTCTGCTCTGCTACCGGTCACAGAGAGATGAGTGAAACGGTCACACGCTCATTTGTGGTTTTTACCTGCGAGGATGTAATACGGCATTTGTCTTTTTCAGCAATTCAGGTGTTGCTGATATTGGACTGGCAGTCTATATTAAATAAGTGAGGCACAGTTTAATGACAACTCAATAGTTTTACTATTAGATTGGTTGATAGAACTGGCAAAAAAAAAGTGACAAATTCCATGTGCCTGAGCCCTTCTTTTTCAGATATGACAAAGGATATGTGGACCTAAATGTGTTTCATTTTTCCTCTTCTTGCTGAGACATGAAGAGGTATATCAAGTTTTTGCCTCTGTCTACATACTTTGCCTCTCTTAAATCCTTAGTCCACCATGCTATGGACTAAGCATAGTCCAGTTCCACCATCTGCTCAGTGCCTGGAGGGTGCACTGTGACACTGGCGGGTGACCGGACTTCCCTTTTGTTCCTTTGCTGGAGAACAGCTTTGGTATACCGATCACAGAGAAATTTAGCAGAAAAGTAATATAGGAACAGAGCAATAAAGTGATATTTGGCATATCTGCCCCGGGGAGAGAGATTTTCCAGAAGTCCTTCCTCCTTTCTTCCTTGCAGCACTGCTTCTCTTCACCAGTAATTTTCCCTGCTCCTTTGGACTCCTTCCAGTCACTTTAAGCCACCGCCACTATGACGGCACGTTTCTGGGTGGCAGCACTGTGATAGCAGGTGAAGTGTCTGGGATATGCTTATTCCTATGCGGCATGTTCCTCTTGCCTCCCCCTTGCCGATTCTGCAGGATAACCTCAGATACTGGTGTAAGGCAGCAACCAGAATTGTCCTCAATCTACCCATTCCTGGTATAATTCCTACTTTTTCCCCCCAACCCAACTCATCCTACTGGGAAACAGCAACATGGTGGCAGTGGTCACAACCACTCCCTCCGCTGCTCAGCGCAGGGCACCTTCCGAGCTGCGGCCATGAAGCCAGGGTCACAAGGACAAGAAATAATGGGTAATGGGCACAAACTTGAACATAGCATGTTCCATCGAAACATGAGGAGGAACTTTACTTTGAGGGTGGCAGAGCACTGGAACAGGCTGCTCCCACTCTGGAGACATTCAAAACCCACCTGGAGGCCGTCCTGTGCAGCCTGCTGGAGGTGACCCTGCTCTGGCAGGGGGTTGGCCTAGATAATCTCCAGAGGTCCCTTCCAACCCTGAGCATTCCGTGATTCTGTCACACTGGAGGGAATGTCATTTGCTTCACATGTAAGCAAATGGAAGAGGCATAACGTTTTGTAAGACAGAAGCCTAGGAAGGAATTTAAAGGAAAAGCATGTGGGCATGGGATCAGGAATTGCTATCTGAGATACACTACAACTTGAAAACAAAGAAGCCTGAATAATAACCAGTGACATGCTGAATGCAGTCTTTAAATGACCAGCGTGGTGTAAGTCTCCGCTAATATCATCCTTCCACCTCTGTTCCCCTCCAACACACATATGCACGTGTACATAACCACATGTAAAATCTCATCTGGTTTACAACTACGGCCTCTGTTGAGAAAGATCTTCCCAAAAAAAAGCTCAAGATCTGGTGCTTTGTGCATTTGAAGGAGTACAAGCTCCAAAACAGTGTGTCACAAGAGCAAGTCACTTTGCCCTCGAACAATGTTACGAACTTGATACCCCAGATCCAAAAATGAGACCGCAGTGAAATGAGGTGATGCGTTGTTTATGTGAAAGAATATTTGTGCTAGATACCTGGGTTTTTTTAATTTTCTAATCAGTCCTAATAGATCATTATCAAACTAAAGTAAACCTCTTAAATGCTCAATTTGTGAGCGTGTAAATGAAGCTATGCAGAGAGGCCTCAGGACAGAATGAAGTTTATGAGATTGTAAGTGAGCTCTATTTATAAAACTGTTTGGAAATGAAACAAAGAGTTGTTCGAGGCTCATTCTACACACACCATCATCCCTAACAAGCAGCCTGGGACACTGCACGTTTGGGATTTCCTAGTTCAGAAGGATGAAAATACACAATTCCTGTGTTTCAATACAAACAGGGCTTTTTCTAGCAACTAGTCTGATTTTGAAATATACTGGAATAGAATATGCTCTAAGTTGAAAGAATAGTGAAACAACGAATCAGAGAATGGCAGGTTGGAAGGGACCTCAAGGCCCAGTCCTTCTTGGCAAAAGCATGGTCTAGACACGAGCAAGTGGATCAAGTACAGTTTGTGTCAGGAAGTAAAATGTTGGTGAGAAAATCCATATTGTGTTTTAACAGGGCTGATTTGTGCCGCTTTTTTTTCAGGACATAGTGTTTTGTGGATATCAGAAATTACTGGGATTATTTTGCAGTCTCCTTCAGATTTCCAGACTTGACTCCACTGTAGTTATCATGCACTAAGTAAAATACTATATATTGGTTACTCCATGTGCTTATGCATGTGTATAATAGTTTGATAGAGAATTTATGTCATAAATTAACTCTCTGAAGATCAAAGATTCATTTTAGAATCCCAGTAGGTGTGTGCTATGGTCACTGTTTCCTTTGTTTTGTTTATACAGAGTGGATCATATGATATTTAAAAGAAAGTAAATGTACTAAATTTTTATCTGTGGTCTCGGGCTGCAGTGTGCAAACCCTTCCAGGCACCAGTCTGTCAGTTTATGACCCATTCTTTCAGCCCTAGGAAACGACTTTTTACCTTACTTCATAAGCTGAGCAGCACTACAGTGCCTCTAATCTGATGAGGACAATTAACAAAATAAACCATTCTGGTGACACCGTTATTTTTGTCTTTAGAGTTTGCACCTGTTGAACTGTTGGCAAAAAATTCAGTTATGATTCACAATATTAAAAAATGTGTGCCGCAAATGCAGGGTGCTGGGATTGGGACCGGGGACTTGGAACAAAGATGACTACTATTTACCCTTAGAAAGTTTGCCTCAGCCTAGATAAAATATCCTTTAGCCTCCTTCAGCCTGGAGAAGAGAAGGCTCCGGGGAGATCTTATTGCGGCCTTCCAGTACCTAAAGGGGGCCTACAGGAGAGCTGGGGAAGGACTTTTTACTAGGGCATGTAGTGACAGGACAAGGGGGAATGGCTTCAAACTGGAAGAGGGCAGGTTTAGATTGAACATTAGGAAGAAGTTTTTCACTTTAAGGGTGGTGAGGCACTGGAACAGGTTGCCCAGAGAGGTTGTTGAGGCCCCATCCCTGGAGGTGTTCAAGGCCAGGCTGGACGTGGCCTTGGGCAGCCTGGTCTAGTGGGAGGTGTCCCTGCCTGTGGCAGGGGGGTTGGAACTTGATGATCTTCAAGGTCCTTTCCAACCTAAACCATTCTATGATTCTATGATTCCTATTGAATTTTCATACGTCTGTCTTTATTAGTAGACATGCTCTTTGAAAAGATCTTTAAAATATCTGGCTGCTTCTATACATGCTCAAACACACCTACATATGTACAAATGTGAAGAGCTTGAATCATAGGTTAAAATGGTTGAAAACGTCTGGTTTTGTTTCTCTTTCTCAATGAGCAAAGCGCAGTCTGGGGAGGAAATTTTACATTGTGTTAGTTGCAAGTAAATCATCAAAACATGTTGTTTCAACCGTTTTTAAGTTGTCAGTTCAATAGCATTGTTCAAAGAAACACAGGTTTAACAGCCAGTGCTCAGCAAAGCTCACTGCAGAGGGTTGTTCCCACAGCCGGAGGAGTTTAAAGCCCCCCTTGTGAACGCTGGCAGCGCTCGGGGCTTTCCCCGCTCCCCTTCCCAACGTGTCAGGGCTTTCTGCACCTGGGATTTCTCCCACACGTGCTCAACAGCTGCCTGGATCCAGGAGCAAATTGGTTTATGGCGAGATCTTGCAGGCATGGGCGCAATTTGAAGCTGGTGTCCCAAAAAGAGAGCGTGGCAGCCCGGCTGTGGGCCATGGGGTCTGTGGCTGTACCCTGCCCGGTGCTCCTCAGTCACCCGCCATGCGTGGGTCCCCCAAACCGCCCCACCGGCACAGCTCCCTCGGCATCACCACGGTTCCTCCATGGCTCCATGTAAGGAGCGGGGCATATCCTCACTTCCCGATGGGAATTACTGCATCGCATCACGGTGGGTCAGAAACTTCCCTGGGCGCTGAAAGGTGCAGGTCCAGGGCTGTGGGAGCAGAGGGAGGTCTGGGCTCTGGTCCCCTGCAACTGCGAATGCTCTGGCAGGGAGGGAAAAGCAGGAGCGATGTCCTGACAGCCTCTTCCACAGATGGTCTAAAATGTTTCCTTCTGTACAAAAATGCAGACGAACTGAACGTGAAGCAAGAGGCTTGATGCAGGACAAATGAAGATTTCCATAGATCCTTAAAATAATTTTTTTTTTTCACTTTGGCAAACAAAATGACAGCCCCTTCATTACAAGCTGAATTAATTTTTCTTTAAAAAATGAAAACCTTTTCAGCTGGGGTGAAAAATTGCTTCTCATGTCTGAAAAAATGCACTTTCTGGCTTAGGAAAGTGGGGGTTTTCTCTCTCGCTAGCTGGCACGTTCCACCATGCAAACAGCTTGAGCTAATATTTAATTAGGTAAATAGAACATTAGTGTTAGAGCAAGAGGGGTTGGTCAAGCATTCCTGACTCAAGACAACCTCTTAGACACTCTGACCAGAAAGGAAATACCGCTACATGTGGGCAAATGAAAAATGAGACGTTTTATATGCAATATTATTTATTGTTCTATTTGAAGTTTGGATAACAATTGTAAACTGTGCGTGTGCATACATGTGCATGCACTTAAAATAGTTAATGAAATCTGAACACAAATGCCGCTGCTGATCTCCTTCTCTATATATAGTGGACCCAGCCAAAACACAATCCTCAGGTTTTCCAGACCTGGATCGAGATCCAAACGTCGTGGCTCGTGCCCACCACTACTTCTTTTCAAGGAACTCATTCATCAGTGGTGTGGACATTTCCCTGGACTTTATTTTAGCTGCCAGAGATTTTTTGGCGTTTTATAATAAGACTAATTGCAGTGCATGTGAGCCCCAAGGAATGAAGACGCTTCTCTGCTTTAAAATTAGTAGCTGTGACTGCCAAAGTGACATGCAGAAATATTCTGGAGGGCAGATAGAAAGCTCAATGAGAGTTTCCAAGGCCACACAACTGAGTGCTGACTTTTTCAACTTGACGAAAAAGGTTTTCCAAAATACTTCTCTTCCTTTTATTCCTACGGGGCGCTGCAGCTAAAAGAAGTAGAGCGAGCAATTCTTGGACTTAACCACTTGATTTCCTCTCCGACGAGCTTTCATCTCTCTCTTATTGCACAGCACAAGTCTTTTCTTGACTGTTTTGAATATTGGCTCCTTGGCTAATAAAATTTTACAAGTGATTTTGAAAACAAACAATACTATATTATCCCTTTTTTTTAACTCATGAAATAAATATTCCATCAAAGAGACTTTTATGTTTCACAGTGGCAGTTCTCAAATGACCAGCATGGTATCATGTTCAAAACAGGGCACGGTCCATTTTTACAGTAGATTTACTCAATCACAGTTACTAATCGGATTAGTACTGCTTTTATGTCTGACAAATTTTTAAAAGTTGGGGGTCATTAAAGCACTTGCACATAGAGAGCCTGTGGTGCTGGGCTGTGTTTTTCGAGTTAACCATTTCTGCTTTGAAACAAATCAGACACTTTTTTTTTTTTTAATGGGTGTAGAACCTAAGTTGCTCTTTTGGGTTGCATTGCCACTGAGCATTTAAATCCTTTGCTCGACTTAGCAAAGCACATGCTTGTGTACGGAGTTAAGAGAGAACGTCAGTTTAAAAGGTAGGAGAGGCTGAGTGCTAGGGAGGGACTCACGGGTGCTACTATCCAAAAGGACGACATTTCCCTAAGACTTGCTCTTCCCCCTGAACCATATGGGAGAACTAACCCTCACCATCTGAATCACAGCTTTTGTTATTGCTCGTCCACAACTGCTGTCCAAAATTCTAATAAAAAAATATTAGGGTTAGAATTAGCTGTCACGAGCTTGCAAGTGATTGCCCTGAGAAGTTAAGAAGAAACTACATGTACCTCCAAAGGGAGAATTTGGCCACCAAAAGGCTAAGGTTTGCTCAAGAGGCTGAACACCAGTGAAGCCAGGGAGTTATTCCAGATTTTGTAGAAGTATAATACAGGCCCTGTTTGGACGCTAGGTGTGTATCTCCTACTTCAGCTGTTGTTGAGAATTGCGCAGGAAAACAACTGGACAGCTTTGACTCATAAAACTACAAGAGGGTCCAATATCCTCTATCAGACAGTTCACTTAAAGCTCAAGCAGAATTAGTCCTGTGTAAAAAAGAAAGCAGACAAAAAGGGTAGAAAATGAAGCCTGATCCTTCATTTCTACTGGAAATTCCCTCCTGGAGCTCGAGGAGGGAGCAGAGGGCATGCAATAACCATTCCAATGACTATTGCAGCATTAAAATGGTAGGAGTGGTTCTGACTGGCTCATTGCTGAACAGGCAGAAATGGGATGTAAAATTGGTAAAAACTTAGAAAACATTCCAGGTGTCATACAGCACCAAAAGCAACTAACAGCGTCTATCTTTTCTTGAAAGTCAAGTCTATTTTAGTTTTAAAAGACTGTTACTGAAAGGCTGCCTTGCTAAAATCACCACAGAGGCTGATATTTGGAAATGGTTCCACTGATGCCTCCTGTAAGCGCATGCAAACAAGCAGCTTTCATACAGCCATTGAAATACCTTTATTTGCTCTAGTTTGGTAAGTCTGGAGGATATAAGCAAAGATTAGATTTCTTAATGGATAAAGAAAAATAAGATATTTGATTTCTTTTTAACATGAATCAATTATGCTAAAAGGATTTCAGTAGAAACAGATGCATTAGAACACGAAATAACTAAAACAAAAATTGAATTAAATATAGTCTATGTTTGTACATACTGTCTATAAATACTAACTTTATGAGAAAGTGAATGGGTTAGCATCAGCCAAGTACAAGTCAGGAAAGGATCAAATTAAATTTACACACCGAAGCTTAGACTCTGTCCCCTGGGTATGTGCATTGCTGTGAGATTTTTGATATTAATATTATATGTCATTTTCCAAACAATAAAGTTCAGTAGCATACATCTTTTTTAAAAACTTAATTCACATATATAAATACATATACAACGGAGTCTTGCTGCCTGTGTGTTAATTCTCTTCTTTGGAAGGGAAAAACGAAATAAAGATAATACCTAAAAGCTGAGGTCTCCTCTGCAAGACTGCAAAACTCTGTGGATCTGTAGAGTAACAATAGTATATAAATATAAATCTAGCTTGCTCTTCGTTAACAGAGCTATTAGCTAGTCTAAGGAGGAAATTATTAATGCAATTGGGTCTCCTTTTTGTGGTCAGGGGGCAGTTTCACGTCTTCTCAGAGGAAAGCAGGAGAGGAGTCTTTCCTTTGTTCTACTCAAAATCATTAACTCTTCAACAGTCTCAGAGCTGAACAGGATCTGATACCTACAGAGATTGTACAACTACCACTAATTCCTCAGCACATCACAAATTAGCACAAATAAACTACACAGAGCAACACACTGACAGTTATGCACCTTTGAAGGAGTAATAATGTCTATTAACATAAGGCTGCTACTGTGAAGACACTGCATGAATAATATGAATAATATATTACATATTATAATATCATAATATCCTATTGTAATAGAAAAGTCTTCTAGCGAAATTAAGGCTCAGTGAGGCTTTGGCATTTATAAGCAAAGGTAATGATTGAATTAACAGATAATCTCTGTCAGAAAAAAAATATTTTCTTCTGTGGCACAGCACGTCTTCCAAAGGCTACTATTGAGCAAGTGCCCAAATGCATGAACTAAACATCCCGGATCAGTAAGTTGGTTTTAAAGGAAAAGTCCCGAGATATGAAATCAATCTCTATTGTGTTTTGTCAGTGCAAGTTCCTCCAAATCTTAAATCCCTTTTAAGGCCCCATGTGAGAACACTACCACCACTACATACTGTGATTAAAGGGGCAAATGACCCAAATAAGTAGTCCTTAAACTAGGGCATGTTGAGAAATACTAACTGTGATCTTAAAGATTCACGATCTCTTACGTAGGGGCACAAGGAGTAGGTTTCAGACAGAAAGTCACCAGAATTTAAGTCTACTGTGAGCCAATGTCATCTTAAACTACCAGACTAATCAATGGAGACCTACTCAATACAGTCAATGAAGCCAAGAGAGAAATTCAACTTACCCCAAAATAAATAAACAAAAGAGGCATTCACTCTCCTAATGAGAGATGTCTAGAGCTGTTTGAGATGCTCTAGGACACTCACGACAGAACCAGGGGAGGCTGGGCACAAGACCTACAGAAAATCTTTGCCCTTCAAGACCAGCAAATGATTGCCCAGTGAAGCATCCTGGGGCATCAAAAAGGTCACTAGACATGCATGATTAGGCAACTGAATGCCATCTGTACTGGATAGTCAGTTGAAGATCTCCCTACGGAGCTCTAAGTGTATGGACTAGACAGCTAGTGCACATATGCCTTCACTGCTAAATTTAGGAAGACACTGGAATCCCACACATTGTATCGGTTCCATAGTTCCTAGCTACAAGACGGATGGCCCCATACTTCCAACTACCTGCGTACATGGGATACTGAGAGTAGAGAAGAGGATAATCTTAGGAGCAGTTACTTGCTGAACACTGTACAATGATGACCCTCAGAGAAGAAAAACACTGAAATCACTAACTTATGCATTTCATGTGTTTAAATTCTTGGCATGTTACTAGTCACATTGTCCCGGTTTATTTATTCTTCTCAAGCCAAAAAACCAACCACAAATCCCCAGGTCTATGACAAGAAGACACTAATAGCATTCATCCATTTCCAGAAACAGATGGGGTAAAAGTATTGCCAGTAAAATCTCGTAATAAAGATGGTCAAACAATTTGGGGATAAAGAATTACCACGGGAAGGACCCCACTCCTGGTTCATTCACTAGGCTGTCTTTAACTCAGACCAGCATACCCTACAGTAGCACAACATTTTTCCATCAGCAGGTCAGGAGGAAAGGCATATTTCATGCTCACGTCGCTGACCCAGACCTCTGGCCGAAAGGGAGTGATATTGATGCGCTCTGGAGCAGGTTTATCTGACTCTTAATCAGCAAGCCATTAGCCTGACACAAGGGTCAAAGTAGGGAGCATAAAATGCACTGATATAGGAGGGGTCCGCGTGATTTCCAGAAAAGGCTTGGAAAAAGAGAGTCTGTGGCACTTCCTCTTATTATTTTTATTACCATGTTGGACTTCAAAACAGCAGCTCAGGAAAAGAAACAGCAAGGTAAAGCCTTGAGCCCACTGAAATCAACAGGAATTTTATTACTGACCTCAGTAGGACAAAACTTGACTTTTTCCTATGTTTAAAAGAGTACCTGCTTGTTTTGAGCATATAAATATTGCAAGATGGGCAGAGATTTCAGTGAAACTGAGAAATCTCCCTCTGACTTCCTGTGCAAACCAGAGGCTATCAAATCAAAAACATTGGCTTAGCTCTTTCCTGCTGGGTGCGCTTTCCTACTGTCTGTCAGAGTGCTGACTGCGCCAGTCAACTTTAATTGCCCTGACCAGCCTCACCTGGGACCCCCACCACACCTTCTGCCAATGGGCTCAGGAGCCCCATTTAAGTTCACCCCTGGATTGTTGACTGGTTTTCTTGGATGGATGGTGGGCCTGTGTGGTAGGTAGCTTTCTCTCTAACCCTATTTCTAGCTCCATCTCCTGGATGGGCACCAGACCTGGGCAGTAGCCTTGTTACTGGTCCTGGTTCTCTTGACTGGTGTCCTTGTCTGGACTTTGGACCTAAATAATTTCTTCAGCTTCTCAGACGCTGTCATTTGATGCTGTCATCACCAGCAGGAGCCTGTTCAGGTACTGTGGGACTGTGGCTTGTTTGGGAAGGTCACTGTCTTTGCTGTGGGCACCCTCAGCCCCTGGCTTGTCCACCCTTGTGATGCAGCCCTGTTCTTGCTGCTCTGTGGCAGTGTCCCCCAAACACTAAGCGCTCAGTGGAAGCTGATGCCACTGAGAGTTGAAACACCATGCAAGTAAGAAATCTGGCATTCAGGAAGGAAAACACAATGGGGGTGGGGGGAATTGCTAAATTATTTTCTGACAGCTGTTTTGTTAACTGTGCCATTGATATGGTCAGTGACATCTTGTCTTATATAGAGGATGTGAACTCACTGTTATCTGGAAGCCTTTGGTGACAACAATNCTGTGCCATTGATATGGTCAGTGACATCTTATCTTACCCTAGAGAGAAATGGAAACTTTAAAATTCTTCTAATATACTCTTGCTAGACTAGTGACAAGTTTTTATATAGAGGATGTGAGCTCACGGCTATCTGGAAGCCTTTAATGACAACAAATTAATTATATGTTCCACTATTTAAAGTGTGGCTACAAAGAAAATGGAGACTCCCTTTTTACAAGGAGTCACATGGAAAAGATGAGGGATAATGGGCCCAAGTTAATCCCGGGGAGATTCTGATTGGACAGAAGATGAAAATTTTTCACACTGCAAATAATCATCCATTGGAATAATCTCCCCAGAGAAGTGGTGGATTCCCCATCATTGGACACTTTTAAGATTCGGCTGGGCAAGGTGCTGGGCCGTCTTGTCTAGACAGTGCTTTTGCCAAGAAAGGTTGGACCAGATGATCCTAGAGGTCCCTTCCAAACTGGTATTCTATGATATATATTAAATCATAGTGTTGGCCACTTTCCCTACTTAAAGCAACAAGTCTTAGCTCATTGTAGCAACAAAAAAACTATCCCTAAGAAAATAAAGAGGTTTGAGGCGAATAAATAAACTTCATGGGAAACGGCTGCATCAGCAGGCAAGCATGTTCCTTGTCAGTGCTTTATTTGGTACGTTTTACCATTCAAAGAAGTTTAGAAACAAATGTGGGAGGAGGGATGAAAGCGTATAGCAGAAAGCTGGTAACTGGCTGCAGAGGTGCTTCATTACTCCTGTAGGATGAGAACTACAAACCTAGGGAGTTAGACTCCAATATTTTTTCAACTACACTGCTTTTTAAATTACCTGATTAACTAGTGAGCAGTGTTAGCTCCACCGCTCCATGAAGTACAGCTGCATTTGGATGGTTGCACTTTAGGCATTAGCCTAAATCTGCCTGCCTTCTTCAAGCATATGCATGTCAGTGCTCTGAAAACACTCAGCTGCATGTACCCATAAAGGACTTTGCTTCACTTTAAGAAAGCCTTTTTAGGTAGGGTTCTGCCAAAGATGAGGTAGTATTTCTTCACTGTCAGCCCCTAGTCCCCAAATCTTATGTCTTACCCTTGTTTATTTTATGTACACCAGACCAACATTTAATTTATTGTAGGCTTTTTTTCTCAACTCCTCCAAGTCACCTTAGAAAGCGCATAACCAGTACTCTGATAAACACCTGCATATTTTAGTTCATATTTGGTGTAAATACAGGAGGGAGCATAGGTTAGAGGGGTAATAAAATACAGAACTCCTGGGAATGGTCATGATAGTGGGGATGAAGCGGATGTTCAGTTCAGGGAGTGCCTTAAAAACACACCATGAGATGAATGGTGGCAACTTGCTCCCGATGTGTTTGATACAAATCATTGCCATGAACTTAGTAGAGATTTCTGTTCTGAATGACTGACAGGTAGGAGTAGGAGCATCTTTTATATTTTTTTTAAATGGAATAAATGGAGTTGAGGAATAAATCCTGTTAGAACAAGGCTTTTAGCACGCTCGGAGTTGTGCTATTTGTCAAAGTTGTAAGAACCTACTCTGAAATAAGCCTAGTGAATAACCTGAAGAGGAAAGGGCACTGCTTCTGGTGTGACGACAGAGGACAGTGGCATCTGACTAAAACAGTTATTGTTACAGAGGATACCACAGAAAAAGGAAGAGTTGAGCTTTCATGAAAGGTAGAAGAGATACCTCTTATATCACTCCTCCCCTCACCATTAACATAACTGCATGTGACCAGGACGTGCCATAAGATGAAGTTACACGTCTAACAAATGAGAACCGTGGCCTGTTTTCTAGGGAGAGCTAGAATAGTCATCATTCCTCCTCTGCTGCTCTGTTTAATTTCTGTCTCCCTGACGTGATACCAAGAAAGCCAGATTCAGCAGTCTCAGTCCAGCAATTGGAATGGAGGCGTTCAAACCATTGTGTTTCCCATTTGTTTTGTGTTTTGTCATTTTTACACTGACAGTGTGGTAGGTGGTTACCCGTTTTATCTGTCCTTAATGTTGCTAGTGTGCTGGTAGCAATCCATTCTTATTAGAAGTTTAAAGTAATCATTAACAAATTATAACTTGATGCTTATTAAAATGTGGGTTTCTGCATATACAGTTTCCTGTCACACTGCACCACTAACAGCACATCAAAGATGATGATAAATTCCAATAGCTGAATTATATGAAAAACCCACTACCAGTGGCAGTACTCCATCTCCAGGTCCTGTTCTTCCATCCCCTATGCTTGTAGGTAAGGGTCTTTTAGACTGGTGGAGAGGAACTGGGACAAGCTCACAACAAAACTGATTCTATATTTATTAGACCTCAAAGAAGTTTTCTTCTGTGTTTTTGGGCGGTTTTTGTTGTTTGTTTTGTTTTTCCCCAGTGGCTGAGTAAACTCACACAATCTCTTAACATCCACTGCATCGCATAGCAAGAGCTCTCATAGCATACAGAAGTCTCTCCTTTTTTTTTTTTTAAATTGGTACACCTGTTTTATTTGATGTCTCCTTCTCATATCACAAAGGGGATATGAGGGATAATAGGGAATAATTAATTCCTTTTTTGTGTCAATAGAAATTTTGTAAACCTGTAGTGTATCACCTTTCAGATCACACTAGTCTGAGGAGTTTTGATATAATTTGTTCTTTTCCGTGAAAGTTGTGAAATAGCTTTGATCATGCTTGTCTCCCTACAGGTATTTTGTACGGGTAATTGTACTATAATCTTCTTCTGAGATGGGGAAATAAGAACTGCATATGGAGAAATAAGAACTGCATACAGCACATTGCAGAGTTGTAGAATGGCATAATATTGCTGCAAAAACAATCGCTTTCACAAAAGTGTTGAGAAACAAAATTTTACCTCAGTTTGGAGTTCAAGTGCAGCTCTTTTGGCTTAAAGAGAGGCCGGGCCTACAGTTCATCTACCAAGACAGGTGATTTACTCAGTATCACAAAGAATTTCAACCAACTTAAACAGCCATATCTTAAATAATTATCCCATTCAATCAAACAGCTGATCAACCTTTGACCCTGTGGACTAAAGTCTTGGGTAAGAGGAGATTGAAATATTCTTTTGCAATAATTTCTACATAATCCTAGAATAATTCTAATTCTTCAGGTAAATCCAAACCCCTCAGCCTTTATTTATGTACCTAACCTTCACCGCTTAGCTACAGATGTGCTGAAGCACACGAGTGGAGTACCTCACTCGAACTTCTCTGGCTACTTGCTATCTCCACTGAAGTTCTCATCTGGGGGAATTGTGGCAATTCAGCCACGGAATCAAAATGAAAGAAGCTAACAATTCCTTATCCCACACTCTAACTAACATAAGTAACACTGATGCCACTTTTTCCATGTGGTAACTTTTCTAAAAAATATTTAATGTTCAGGTTCCTGCTACTTGACCTTTTTCAGGCTGACACTGGTTAAACGAAGAGGCTGACTTGATGGGACGGAGTGGGTTGAAAACATGCCATTACCCATGTTGTAAATTTTTGTGGATAAAAAGAGAAATTCTACCCCTGGCATTGTCAACCTCCCACCTTTGTAAGGCAAGGGAAAAAAAAATCCTTGACAGTTGGAGGGGGAGTAGGGGGTAGAATGGAGTGATACAAAATGTTGCTAAAAAAATGTAGTCTGTGAAATTATTTTTGTCCCTCTATTACATTCCTTTCTTTAATGATCACTTAGGCAGCTAAATCTCCAAAATGGAGAATGCTTTCTTCACAAACTGAGCGTCTGACATTATTACCATGCAAGGAAATCGTCATATCATGCCCTGATGCCTATTTGAAAGATGGCAAAGTCTTTTCACACATTCTGCTAAGAATGTGTTTCTAATGAAAACTGTTTTCCAAATGAAAATAGTGCCTAGATAAAGCCAATCAACTGCATAATGAATGCTAGAACTGCTGATTAATAGTTTATGCATGAAGTAGATTAGTTGGTAGGCAACAGACCAAGGATGTCAAAGAAGGATTAGGAAAATGAAAAGCAGCCCCCACACTTATGGTTGCTTATACAGTAAACAATAGTGCCCCTCCCAGCACAGCAACAACCATCTGTTTTCATAATGTATATGAATATATACTGGGGTGGTGCGTGTTATTTTTGTTAGTATCGTGTTCACTCTGTTTGTTACACTAGAAGGCATCACTGGCAGACATGCCCTTTTTGCAATCGATTATATTGCCTAGAGTAATTGGGATAAAATACTTAAAACAAAACAAATGCAGATTATACAGACATATATAAGCCAAGCTATAGGAATATACAGTTAAGTTAAAAAGAGAAATCAGAGACTCTGGATTCTCTGACCCAAACCAGTCCATCCGCATGGATCAGTGAAGCACTGTGGGCTTATTTTGGCAGAGAAGCCCTCACTCCCTTTTACACAGCACCGTATCCACACTGACAAACTCTCTGGGCCCAAGGTGCTCACGAAGCAGCTCTCCGCAGCGCACTTCTCATTGCCTCCCTTTGGAAGGGGTTTAGAGGTGGTCCCTGCGTTCCTGCCTTTGCACTGTGGTCAGTCTGCAGCTTGTGCGGACACCCACAAGCAACGAAGACGTCGCTATTCAACCTTACTCTGTGGGAAACAGCAACCTTAGGAAGAGTCCTATGGTACTCGAACAATATTTAGGCCAAGATTTTTCGCAACAGTATAAATGAGGAAGATTATACCAGGCTTTTCTATTAATATTTAGGTGTTGAAAGCCTTGTAAAAGCCACAGCTCTTTCTGGCAATTGGGTCCATGTTACGTTTCCCAATTTTACCTAGAAACTCTAAGCACTGTAGCCTGCTCATGGGTCGCAATGCTATTTCAGGGTCTGGGGGCTTTTCATGGTATGCTTCCTTTTTCAGGTTCTCACAGCCCAAAATTCCAAACTAGAGCTATATTTTTCATGTGATAATCTCCGGCAATAATGAAGCATAAACAAGAACTGCATTTCTTACCTCATTCACACTGGTTATTCAAGATATGTGTGATTATACTATGTGGTAAGAATGATTTCTTTTCAAAGACTTTAGATTACTGCTTTTCTATAGTTACAGAAATTCCCCAAATGCAATCCTGTTACAGCTGCAACATACAGCAACGTTCCTGGCTTACAACCCACATTGCTGTCCGAAAATATTTCATCTTCACTTATTGCCACTACATCTCCAAGATTATCACTGTCAAAAGTAGGGTTTTTTAAATGTTCCTATTTTTGTCTTGTTTGCTGACCTGCAGATGACTTGAAGCCACTTCTGTCTGGCCAGATGTAGTATGCTGACTTCTGAACATTAGTATGCTGGCTGTTCCCTGACAGGTAGATGACAGAAGACAACTGCTTTTAGCTGGGGGAAATTTGGATAGATATGAAAGAAGGTGGAAGGGCAAATGAAGACCTTTGTATCTGTTCAGATAAGCCACTAATTCAAACACATTTGCGTTTGACTATGGATCAAAGAATGGTCGTCAGCAGTAACTGGTGTATTCCAACATAGTATGTTTTATCTCAACACCCCAACAGGCTCGAGTTGGCCCTGCTTCAGCAGGGGGGTTGGACCAGATGACCACCAGAGGTCCCCTTCATCTTCAACCATCCTGTAACTGTGACCCAGCTGGACAGAAAGAGAAGTCATAAGTGAGTATGAAAATTATGTCAGGGCCACAAGTACAGCAATGGCATTGGAGGACTGAGAAAGCACATAAAAGCATGAAGGGGCAGGACCAGACCTGGGAAAACAAGGATGAGTGCACAGAAGCAGTAAAATGGCTGAAATGGGGGATTAACAGACTGCCTTAGGTAGGAAAGATGGGTGGAAAAGACACTGGAAAAAAGATGTTACAGGACCTCTGATGTAGAGAGGGGTGGACTATACAACATTCCTCATCTGAAAGAAAAGGGGAGGCTGCACGGCATTCTAACACATGGATGGGACACTGACACACAAAGTAAAAAGGCATGGAAAAGTAGTCCGTGTATATACATGTCTCAGGCCGAGGTAAAACAGGGAACATTTTGTTCAGTAACTTCTCTTCTTANGACACTGACACACAAAGTAAAAAGGCATGGAAAAGTAGTCCGTGTATATACAATAATCAGGCCTGCAGAAGCAAGGGAACCCTGCAACACTCAGATTATCTTTAGACCTGCTGCACCTCACCCCTGATGCTTAAGAACCTGCCTTCAAGGTGCTTCTCTGGCTGCACAGCCAGGCTCTGCCCCTTTCCTCCTGCGCAAGAGCTGGGCTAACGCCCTCTTCCACAGGTACAAGCAGGGGACTGGTGGAAACTGAGCTGAAAAGGGGGCTCTGTGCTGGAACAGGGCAGGGGCTAACCTGACTCTTCTTCCTCTTCCACCCACACCTTGGTCCCACTTAGATTGTATCCAAAATCCTGTTGCCATTTGGGCATCATGCAAAGGTGCTTATCAGTGAACAGCAGCAGCAGAGCTAACTCCTGACAAAGCACCAGATAGGCCTTAATAGAAAATGAAGGAGTGAGAGGGACAAGGTATGGGCAAGTATCTTCTGAAATCATTTTCCAATTGCTTGTGATTTCAAGATATACCATGACAGAAGATGTATGTTGTATGTGCTGTCTTCTCAAGCTGTGCCCTGACTGCCAGATGAGAGAGCGATGGTGAATTGCACTTGCTGAGAACCTGCTTCTAGAGCTCAATAGGCAGTAGGAGAGCACAGTCTTCTAAAATTTATGAAACAGGCTTTTTCTTTTTAGCATGGTACCATATTAAATTGATCAGTTTATTCCCCTGGGCAACACCCATCAACTTCCTGAGATCAGCTACAGTAAACTGGATCAGTAACCACAGATTTTCTCTAATCTACTGCTGAGAAAACCCTTTTCAGAAATAAAAATTCAGATGGAGGTCTTAAATCATGTAGAATTCTTGGCTTGGTGTATGGCTGTCTGATGCGTACATAAGATATCACTGACACAATGTTGTTGGGACTTTTGTAAGCAGCAAATAAATCATTGCTTTGACAGTCACGCATTTGCACATTTTATTGACGAATGGAAGCTGGAAGTAGAAGACTTAGCATTTTAGTGGGATTCTCTTACTTTTTTCCTAAGTGTTTGAGCTGAAAACCCACTCCATCCTTTCTCAAAACACCCAACAGTAAGCAGCCATTAACCAACAAACGAGGGGCCACCCATTTTACATGCGGAATTTGGTAACTGCTGAGCCTCAGAAGTCCAGCCCTCTCTGGTGGGGTGAAAATAATTATTGCCCATGACAAGGCCTGCAAGTTATTAATTTCTATTCTCTCATGCACAATCCCTCATTAGCAAAAAAAAAAACCACCCTTGTGTTTTTGTGTTTTGTTTTTCTTTCTGACTGAGGAAGGCCACACCCGGCTGCTTTAATTATACTTCTAAATGCATACATGTAAACATTATTTCTTTGGCTGGGAGAACATAAGTGAGAGCAGGCTTTTTGGATTTTCATTTCTTTTTTTTCAAAGAAAGACATAAATTAGTTACTGATAGCTACAATTGTTGTTCAAGCCTGATTACAATTATAGACATTAAATCACTAATTATAATTTTATATTCCTTTTTTTCACACAATAGTCATTCTTGTTTGAAACTGCTATGCTTATTTCTTTTTATAAAATTCCCCAGACAGTTTAACAGAACACAGTAGAAATGGGCACGTAACTTGAAAAATAACTTTGCTTATATTATGCTTTTTTAAAAAGCTGTTGATTACAATAACTGTTTACCAAAGTGCAAGCTCATTAGCCTACGCAAATTCTGCTAGTGTCATTTAAGAAGTTGTTTATAAGGGGACTTCTTACATGTTATGTGGCCTAGCCTGTTTTCGCTTGTGTTTATGTAACTGTGCCATTCAGCTTTGCAGACTATAAGGTCACACTCAGTTAAGATCGTGTAGTCGAAGCCACGGTAGAGAACCCAGGGAGCATTCACCAGGAGTAAGTTCCTTCCACTTTTCGTCTCAAGTGAGAAACTCTTATAGGGTCATATCAGCAATTTGCACCTAAGCAAAACCTAATACAAGTTGATACGCATTTAACTTCAAAATACTTGAGATGGTTGCTTACTGCACTGAAGTCATTAATACTAAGTTTCTAAGGTTACTTATTTCAACATGTTGTTCAGAAATGATCCAAAGGCTTTAATAAGGCAGTCCAAAATGCTAAATGTAAGCCATTGAGCAGAAGAAGCAAATAGGACTCAAAGGATTTCAGCATCTCAGAAGTCCATGTCTACAGGAGAAAGAAGATGCATTCCCACCATTCAGTTTTTAGCTTTTCAATGATTCAAATAGCCAATTAATATCTCTATGCTCCCTATATAGACCATCTGAAGAAAGATTCTTACCGATAATTTACTGAGGTTCTGCTACATGTTATAGAATTACTATGCAAAGGGTCAGTTATGTCACCTAATTTTACCTACCTAAAGTGCATCCTGTCAACATTCCTTCTGTAGTCAATGGGAAAGGGCACCTCTAAAGGAAGATTCATCACATCCTAAATAGGTGGCAGGGTAGACAGGATGACAGCCCTCTGGGTCTGATTTTTTTTTTTCTCCGTTGATTGTAGAGGACCCAATACAACTTAACATCCAATTTGAATTAATTGTGTACGGCAGAAAACTGAGATAAATACCAACCTAAAAGTAAGGGTACCGGTACCACTCAGATAACGCTGCCACACACTAGTGACTGCACAGAGCTATATAAGGTACTGTTTTACTGCTTTGGAGTGCTGACAAAAGCAACTGACAGGTGACTAAGACTTATCCCTATAAATCTAAGTTTAGGAGTGACTACAGCCCAGCAAAACACAGCCCAAAACAGCTTGGAAGAGACCTCTAGTATGTAATCTTTCTACATTCTTGTACCTATCGTATGACACCATTTTTCAGAGCCCAGAATACAAAATTAATTACATCTCACTCTGCCTTTTCATCCAATTCAAACAGTGTAGCAATGACCTGGTGGCATGCAGTCTCTGTCGTGGCAGTGGCATGTATCCCCACACAGCATAACTTCAACCAAGCAAATGCTCTTCTTCCCTCAGTTGAATAATGAAATGTTCACTAAAGATGCACATCTTCATGTGGGACATAGTTTTGGAAAACTCCAAATATAGGCATAGCAGATTTATAAAAAGCCAATGGTGTTTTCCTGAAGTCTCTCAAACTTTTATGTGAACACCCAGCCAAATCCTGATGACCAAACATTTGCCATTGAAGAGGAGAAGCTTTTCTCTGGACTATGGGCTGAGTATTCATGGAAAGATGTCTCTGAAGGAAGCCAGGCCCTAAAGAAGGCAGGAGCTGAATGTCATTTTACAATGAAAACCAAACACCCAAAGGGGGAAGAACAGATAAGACAATGCTGCACAAAAATACTTGTGCTACAGTGCATTGAACTTGAATCGCTGAAAGTCATGATGTTGTAAAAAAAGACAAATACTGTAATTATGATATAAAAATAGGATTATAGCCTGTGGATGCAAGAAGTAACTCATCTAATACACTCAGCGGTAGCTAGAGTACTGCATAAAGATACCAGTCCTGCATTCAAGGAGAACATGGTCAACTGGAAGAGAAAGCATCAGGAAGGATCGTCAGTCTAGAAGACAAGGCAGACATGAGTAAGTGGTTTCATGTGTTTGGTGCTCAGAGAAGTCTGAGAACATGATAATGATGTTCAAATATGCAAAATACTGCTTAACAGAAGAAGGAATCCATCTGCTCTGCAAGGCAGGGAGGACAACAAGGGGCTCAGATTGCAGTAAAGAGGCTGGACATAGGAGGCTTCTGACTGACAAAAGTGTAGATCCGAGGGATGTTACCTCAGATGTGTTTTTCAGAACCAGTTAGAAAACTGCCAGGAACGGCACAAGCACAGTGGTCCTGCTGTAGGACAAACTACAAAATTATGTTTGAGGTCCATTTCTGCTCTCATACAGTATAACACACTTCAAGTTTGACTGAATGTGTGGAGTACGCTATGTGGAAAATGGCTGAAAAATCACTGGCTCCCACTGTCTCTATTCGCTATGCCTTCCTCTCCGTCTTCATACCTTCATCTTTGCAACTGACCTTCAAACATGGAGCTTTGTCATTTATTTTCACACAGCAGCCAGGAACCGCCCAGGGACATTTAGCCCTTGATTTTCAGCAGTTGACCTACTCCCCACAGAAGAAAATCAGTAACCATCTCTTTTCCAAAATGTGCCTAATCAGAGAGACTTAAGATCGCTTTTAAGTGCTGAGCAGACAAAGCACGACAGAACTTTACTACCAACTTTTTGTTGCATTCCAGTTGCCACAGATATATATTCTTCTAAGTACTGTCATCCTACACACCTGGACAAAGCGCCAGTAGGTAACAATAATGGTAACAATGATGAATATTTTGTATTAAGGTTAGTGAAATTATTTAAACTAGAGTTTCTGAGGCACAAATGTGCACTTGAAACTCTTCCTACCCTTTCTCATTCTGGTCTGTTATTTACAGCTGTGTTCACACACGGCAACCAACATACAATCATAGGGAGCCCAGTGCAGTTTGGAGTTTCAACAGGTGTTAGCAGGGTAGGGTAAGTTGGAAGCATCGCTCCTCTCCCACCACGGTCTACATTTCACAAAGCTAATGAAAGTAAGACCCACACAGTGGGAATCTTCACTATGACTCGTATTTGTTATGTGTTAGCTAATTGGAGGTAA
Source organism: Anarhynchus alexandrinus (assembly GCA_008711295.1). NCBI lineage: Eukaryota > Metazoa > Chordata > Aves > Charadriiformes > Charadriidae > Anarhynchus > Anarhynchus alexandrinus. The sequence continues at coordinate 2,049,239 of VUYV01000173.1, read as the reverse complement.
AAGAAAAAAAATTTCTGGTGAAGATGGATCCCAAGGGGTCATCTGCATTTCATTCAACTATTCATTGTACAGACCACGTACTTTGCTCATCTTCTATTAAAAATCTGTAAAATGAAGTGCTAGAAAGTAGAGAAGAGCAGAAAGAGGTAGAACAGGAAAATTCTTCAGCTGCAATGAATGACAAGTACATGTATTGCCTCAGGTTCAGACAAGATAAGTTGTTTAACTTCTCAAAGCTTATCTTTTTTTTTTTTTTGGAAGAATATACCCATGGTGAAAACTGTGGGCAGAATGTAGGTAAGCCTAAAACCAGCTACTTTCGAGCTGTGTGTATGCTCCTACACTGTATAATAACGATGAGAGATTTTAGTTTTGAAACTGTCTTTGAGATGTAAGACTCTATGGTAGAAAAAAGAGCCGGTACTTTAATGTCTAAGAATACAAAGGCTAATGTTTGGGCTTGGGAGTTTTAGAAAGAAATATGTATATTACCAGTAATGAGCAAGAGGTGGAACTCAGTACTCTGAAGGGTTAAAGTGAACTTTAGTCTTCCACCAATCACCCTCTGGTACTGTGTCTTCATAAATTTCCTCCCTTTATGGAGTGTTTTTGATGGCAGGCAATTCTTTGTTGAAAGTTAAGTGCTCTTTTATATGAATAAATAAAGAAGGCTTTGGTTTGAATGAATACATTATTTTGACAAATGTTTATTGGAAACCCAATTATGGCTTCATAAATCAGTGCTATCTGTGGTACATCAGGTGAGCTCACCAATGCCATCAAATGGCACGTTGAATATTAGTAGCATAATTAAAACAATTCTGTTGAATGTTGTCCCTCTTACCCAGGTCTGACAGTAGTCAAAACAGGAAGAAATTGTTTATTATTTTTATTTAACTTATTAAAATACTTCTTGTAAGATGTAATGGACATACTTAACAAAAAAGAAAAAAAAACATTTGTTTTCAATTTGCAGTTAGATTAAAATGACAAGGTCAGGCACAATGCATGAACTGAGTGGCAGCTGAATTTTAAGAGTAGTTGAGGAACAGAAAGGATATCTATGAAGTCTGTTGTTTGAACTTTACACCTCGGTGAAGTGGGGCTTTGCTTGTTTTGTCTGAAGTGGTCACTGATGATATGAAATGTGTCTAGAATCAATTCATGTGCTTCCTTGTCCTCCCTGCTACAGTGGTTCTGAGTTAGAATGACCAAATTAATTAGAAGCCATTTTCATAAGTATGAAAATGAAGGGAATCAAATGAAAAGTTTGAACTCAAGGTCAAGAAGAAAGGGAGGATGTTAAAGTTGAAAATAAATAAATAAAAGTCTGCAAAAGACAATCTAACAGGAATTCCCATCTCTTGATGCCCTCTGACTGATGACAGCACAATGGAGACATTTACAGTATTTGTGGCAGGACACCGAAGATCTGTTTAAGCTTTATTAAAAGAATCTGCACAATTTCCCAGTTTTAGGATATGGCTAAATTTATGATTCACTAGGACTTACAAGCATAAAATAGGGATTGAAACTTTAGTAATTGGGTTTGGTGTGTATTTGTATTAGTGTGATATACATAGCCACATAGTTGCCTTTCTTACCCACTTCAGTATAGCATTCTTCTCACTGGCACAGAAGAGGGAACAGGGGGACATAAAGAGAAGGCAGCACAACATCCAGCTTTTCTCCCATGAAAGAAAATGAGTGTTAACAGTTGGCCAGAGAGATGGCAATGAAATACCTTTACTTGGAATTTGTCAGTTCACTGAAAGGGAAAAAAAAAATCACCAAGACAAATTTGTTTTGTTTTACCAGAAACGAACCTTCCTCCAGAGCAACTCCAGATTTCTCCACGCTCCAGATTTCTGGCATCTGGCAGCAGGCAGATAAACTGGAGGCCCCAAGGCTGAAACTCCTACACTAGGACTTCTCAGAAGCTTGTATTTCCCCAGAGATCTGCTTCTCAGATAATGTACAAAGCTTGAGGTCTTCTTCCAAATAATTGTTAGACAAAATTTTGTAATTTTTTGCAAGATAATATTCTCCCTTTTTCACCCTACCTTACCCTAGTCCCTTCTCAGGATTTCAGATGAACAAAGAATAACAGTGTGGGAAGCAATATAGGGATAGTCTTCACGATTTAGAATCCTATTTTTTCATGACAAAATAAGAGTACATTCTGCCTAAAACCAGGCATGCATTTTGCTGCCAAAGGCACCATCACTAGCAATAAATACTCTGTAGACAAAGGAGACAGAACTTAGGGCAATCATTGTCCATGAAGCAATATAGAGCCTTTGGCTTTTTCTCTTTCCTAAGCAGTCTTTCCAGGGCAAACAAATCTCTTTTCCAGAGTAGAGAGACATGAAGGTATTGTTTTATGTATTCATTTTAAGAAAACTATTGCTTAAGTCTCATGGATTGTGCTTCTTTACATCTTAACTTCTGGATCCACATTCTAGTTAGCCCTAAGTGGAAATGAGGGATTTTAGAAGTATATTCTCCTTACTACACTGCTTTTTCATGTGTGTCCTCAGAAAGGGAGACCATTCAGCCCAAGCTATGGACCTAGAAATTAATTTCTTTGAGTAGTTTTAAGGGGATGTAAGTGGTTGGCCTGGTGAAGAGAACTATGGAACTGCAACAAGAAAGACATTTAGAAACTTCCTTGAGCTCTGCTGAGGCTGGAAGGGTAACAAGAAAAAAGGAGCCTGCAGTCCATGGACTTGACACAAAAGACACAAGACACAGCTCTTCAGCACCCTAATTATCAACCAAAGCATCAGACCTTTCCCCAAAGCCTCAGGGATGTTTGCTGTCAATCAATAATGCTAACAAGTTTGGTTCCTGGCAAAGTTTATCAGTTTTTCTTATCTCTAGTCTCTTTTCTCAAATCCTGTTTCTTCCCTTTGCCTGTGGCTACTCTGACTGCAAATGTGTATTATTGGAAGGGGAAAGAAGGGGAGAGAAAGAGCCCCAGTTTTCATAATTCAGATTTAAATCCCCTTATATTTTATTTCTGAAGAAGTTGTGGCTATCAACCTTATTTCCTTTGCTGTTGATTTCACATTTCAACACGGGACTGAAATGTTGTCTAATGTCACTCTGCCTTTTGCCAAAAAAGTCTTGATGGACAAGCTGGTGATTCCATCATTTCCTAGCCCCTGTGAGTGCAATGCATCAGAACAGTTGCTTCTCTCTTCTCCAGTGACAAAGACAAAAGAAGCTGCACCACTGCATACCTTGCATAGCCCCCTATTTCAGTGGAAACCAGCATTTTAAGTATTACATCTTAGAGCTCAAAGGAGAGGAAAGCTTCAAAGAAGATAGTTCTTCCTTTATATGCAAGGCTCCTATTGCCATCCACAAATCACTCAGGCTGCTATTATAATCCAGAACAACAAGCTGGCATCACCCCTAAATACAGAAGGTTGTGTGAAAGATTAGCAGAACAAAAACAATAAAGGAGCCATTAAAACACCTAGAAGATAAAATGCTTGAAAATATCTCCCCAAATTTCCTTGTGGCAAGACAGTGATTGAGCCATAAATCAAAGCTGTTCTTCTTTAGGGGATATTTAAAGAGAAGGCAGTACGGTTTGTTGCTATGCCCATCTAAAGAACTGCAGCTCTTACCCTAATGGGGAGAAGCAGACAGAGATAACTGATCACTGACCTCAATTATTTTAAATGCACTCCTCTTTCCTTCCAGCAAGAAAAGAAAAGCAAACCTTGTTTTTAACATCAACATAAATGAATAGACTATGTTTTTAATGCTAGCTTTCATTTGATTAACTTTCAGCTTTTCCTGTTTTATTTGCATTGCTTAAAACCAAGACAGTGAATTGTGTTGGATGGATAGATTAAATTGCTTCTTTTCCAAAGTAACTTTGACCAACATATAGAGAAATACTCATGTTCTAAACACTTTGTACAGCATCACAGAAAACAACAGTTATTCAGAGCCAATACCTCTGGTCCATTATGTACTACTCAGTGATGATACATGAGAAACAATGACAGAGAAACAGATGGTCCAGCAAACATTTGCTTTGAAGTCCACACAAAAACATCTATACAGTTCATTGCATTATGAAATTTTGAAATCTACCAATTTCCACTCTATCTTTTTGTCCTACCTCTCCATCAACTTCATCTGAACATGCCTGTGGTCTGCAATAAGCAGTGGGATGAAAATGCCTATAATAAACAACAAGAAAAACAATACCTAACAACAGACTAACAATAATTAGGATGCTCACAATTGCAAAATATATGTCCTTAATAATGGAAGGTTTCCAAAACATATATACAAACAAAATACCTAGAGTTATAACAGTATGAGTAGCATAATAAATAGAAATGCAAACTTTTGTTTTTCTCTCCTTTATGTTAAAAAAGGTAAAAATTAGAATGATTCCAACTACAGTTCTGTACAGATATTCCATCTTCTTAGATTTGCAAAATGCCGTATGTTGTTTCAAAGTCCAGGTGAAGCCACAGATCCAAAGAAATGTCAGCAGAATTACAGAACTTTTAACACTTAGTCGAGTGATCAGTGAAATACTGAGTATCCAAGAAGTGATGGTAAGCAGCTTATAGAAAAGGTACACTAACTTGGAAAGCACAGGAAATTCATCTTTATCAGGCAGGGATTTTCGTAATGATATCTGATAATCAACCGTTGAAATGGAGATACCACAAAATGACATAATAATGGCAGCATCTAGACAAAATGCAAGAAAAAATGTTAGACTGAAGAAAAAAATACTTATTTTACATTATAATTTCTGAACGAAGTTTTGGACAAGTTTGTGCTTTCTTAACACTTTCTTTATACCGATTTGATATTTCCTCTGTGCTCCTGAACAAGTCACCTTAATTTTAAAGCTCAGTTTAGTTACCTACATCTAGGCATCTAATCCTGTGTGGTATGCCTGTGTTATCCTGCCCAGTCTCTGGCCGTTGATGGTCTCACCTAAGTTATGTGTCATACTGGCTATGTCCATACACAGATGACTTAGAAATTCCCAAAGTATTGCAAAAAGCCCATAAAAACTTAAGTTTAGGCAACTGATATTGACTCTGGGATGTCTATAATGTAGAAATCTATAACTAAGACTTGACACTTCACATGGTCATATTTAAGATGATATTCATCTGACTATTTTGTCTTTGTACCTATTGACTCCATGGACTATGAAGGAACACTAGACAGCAGTGCAGGTCACAAGTTGGAACATAGGAGGTTCTGTTCAAATATACAGAAAAACTTCTTTACAGTTAGGGTGACAGAGCACTGGCACAGGCTGCGCAGGGAGGTTGTGGAGTCCCCTTCTCTGGAGATTTTCAAGACCCGCCTGGATGCAGTCCTGAGTAATGTGCTCTAGGCAATCCTGCTTTGGCAGGGGAGTTGGACTAGATGATCTCTAGAGGTCCCTTCCAACTCTGAAAAGTCCGTGATTCCGTGATTCCGTGATAGGTGTCTCCATTTGGTTAGATAAATTCCAACCCTGAGTAAGTCAACGTCTTGCCAATAATGCTGCTAGTTTTAGAGCTGGAAATGGTACAGCTGCTGTCTTGCTTCTGAGAATTGAACCAGTATCTCTTCATCATCTTGCATTCTGCAATGCTGACGTATCCTTAGGGGTTTTTTTGACTCTGTCCCTCATATGTATCATCTGTATCATCATATGGATGATGGTAGTAACAGCTCACAGGGCTGCTCTAAATACATTACTGATTTCAAGATTCCCAGTTAGTAGTTTTAAAAGAAACTGTAAGCAAAAGCACACAAAACAAATTGCTCTGTAAATTATATACTAATTGTATTCAATAGCTTGTTTTCAAGTGATGTATCATTATGTTTCTATTAGATACTATGACTTGTTACAGTGAAATCTTCCTTCTCACAGATTTAGCAGAATGGACCACCTACTAGATAGAAATTCTAACTACACGCAGAGTAATTATACAGTGGAGTGTGTTTTCCAAGGTATGTTTAAAATGTTATTCAATCACAAGTTGTCTTTTTAGGTAAGATACTCAACTTGCAAATTAGGGAGAGAGTCAGACTCACATTGACAGATGTTATCTTTGCCATGTTCCATGACGATGTAAATTTGGACAAAAAGCTGTGGTGTGGTCTCAAGAAAAGTCTTGAACACCCTGAGCATGTTAATATCAGTCACTACATCAACGGCTTGTTTTTGAATGAAGTTGGGAGGGTCTGTTTCTGATGCATCTCCGCTGCTATTTGGTTTAAATGCAGCTTGGCAGCCATACTTCAAAGCAAACCAATACCTATAAAAAAAGGAGACTTGATTAGGCAGCACTGTTTAAAAGTGCAACTCAATAAAACGACATAGCCGAGCAACAATTTTTCCCATTTCATTCTCCATTCACATTTTATCTTTGAATGTAATCCAGTACCTTCTACTAAGATAAAATTTAGTCCAGTATCTGTCTGGTATCAGTGATGTCAGGTAATCATTTATGACCAGTGATACCAATGCAATGTAAAAACTACTAGAACAGGATGCGACTTGCCTGAATAAAGATTACAAGCTTTACTTTGACAGCTTCTTATTTCTTTAAAAGTACCAAATTTCTGAAAATTCCCTTAATATCTCCTCTCAGTCTCTCTTTGAGATAGTCATTCACTTTCTTTGTATCCTTTTAAGTGTAATAGTGAATATCCAGCTGTGAACATCCACATCTGTATCAGTATAACATAGATCCGTAAGCCCCAAGGATAATATCTGATGAATTGTAAACATACAACAGGCTTTAAAAAAAAACACACTACATTGTTATTTTCTAAATACTCAGGAATACTTTCAGAAAATTATTTTCAAGACACATGGATTCCGGGGTTGACAGATTCTATTAATAATCTGAGTGGTTTTACATGAAGAAGCCATTTGCCTTGGCAAATGAATGCACCTGAATGACTTTTAGAACAGTTCTGGTCTATTTTCAATTAAGCTTAAATGAACATTTCCTCTAAAAAAGCAGTAAATGCAAAGATACATGGAATTAGTCATGACTGGTGTGTATTCTGTGTGGTAAAGAACCTTTTCCATTGAGGATATCTCTAATGCTTTGCTTAGAGATAAATAAAACCTAGATCATTTTCAAGACCTTTGCTTCAGGCCTGGAGGTGGATATAGCACCTTAGAGGGGAGAGAATGCTTAAGTTTTAATCAAAAACCATTTTGATAATTAAGGGAGGAACTGGCTACTGTACATGGTAATCTTTACAGCTGTGTTTAAGAAAAGAGGATGGTGGCTACAACCTGATGTAGGACCAGTACTCCTGCTGCTGGAAATTATAGTATTTCCACTCTCCCTAATGGACTCACACACACGGAGCTCTGATGAATGATTTGACTCATTGCTCTAGTGCTTTGGAAGCCAAGGGAGGTAGGAAACGCTCCTTTCTATAATAGATGAAATGGGGCAATTCCAGAAGAATGGGTTTTCACAGCTAAAGACTGCTTTTCCAGTCTTTCCAGTCTTTTCAGCAGCAAAGAAAGACTCTTTTTGGAACTAGTCAACAAATTAAAGAAGGGAGAAGTATCCTCATAAGTATGCATGGAAATCCCATCTTGAAGCAAAGCACTGCTTGCTCTCTTCTGCTGTTCACCTGACTTCAAGAGGTCAGTAACAATGGCCGTGCAAGCTGTAGGCTGAGCCTTGTAACACCGCAGCACCGTAACAGGCACTGTCATTGTTAGTAATGCGGCATAAGCTTCGCAAGGCCTCAGCACTGGGCCTTGTCAGGCTTGCTCCATTTGAAGGTTTCCTGACCTGTCTGTGACTCTGTTTTACTTGGTTTAGCTTGGATTTTCTGCAGAAAGAAAAAATGGTGATTTCTTCCAATAGACCAGGTGGCTAATTTGTTTTACTTTTGTTCATTTTTGTGTGGTACAGCCATAGTTTTATATAGGTAACAGTAACAAGCAGATATTCTGTATCAAATGAGAAATTTATGACAGATGTGGTGATGTTGAATAGAGAAATATAGTTCAGGTATGACAGCAGAGGTCCTGAGATGTGAAGACACAGGATGCAGTGTAGAAGAGTACATGGGTAGGATGATAAGGGATGGCTTGACACTGAAGACTCCACAGCTACAAACAACTCACCAATGGTCACTTACAGAAATGTGGACCTGGAGCTGGATGAAGCTAGTTTGGATGTAACATGAAGCTGCAGAGAAGTAAGAGAAAGCAAAGTCTGAAAGTGTGTTAGCAAACACACAAAGACAACCCGAAGTGGATTCTAAAGGTGAAGAAGAAACCATCAACATGAACACCATGTTCCTCCCAGCAAGACTTCAGACACTGGTAACACCCTTTTAATGCTCTCCCCCACCAGAATGCAACTGCTGACATTAGGACCCAGAGGAGCAGAAGGGTGAGCAAAACACAAGGAAAAGGGACAGGAACAAAGAAATATGTGTGCAAACAATTTTAACTGTATTATTATTATTATTATTATTACTAAAACTTTTTATGCATAGATGTATTATTTCTTTTCCTGTAATAAAGAGATCTAGACTAATAATGATTATTGGAATCAACTGTTACTATTTCACTTATACCAATAATAAGTTCTTGGCTTTATAGGTATATAAATCCTGTGTGTTTGCCCATAAACGGGATTTTGAGCATAACAGCTTTCGGGCACCACTTTCAAGCCTGTTTCTGCCTATTCAGTTCCCAGATGTCTTGAGCTTCCAATATTCTCCAATGAACCCATTTTGACTATAACTAGCAGGCAAGGACAGCAAAAGCCGTCCTTTTTCAAGAAAATTCACTGTTATTCAGCTGACTTATTTAGTATTATAAACGTTGCTAAAGGTCTTCCCCTCGTCAGGATTTAGTCAGTTGGATTATGAAGATTACATCAATCACTCGGATCTATTTTCTTGAGAAATCAAGCAGAACACCACAGACCATCACTTGGATATCTTACACAGTTGTACAAGCCTGGTAATATCCAGGCTGAGAAAGGCAAGGTCCTATGCCTCAGCTTGCCTCCTACTTCCATTCCCTAAGGCTGCATCTGAGATGATTTCAAGATTCATGCTAAAGTGCTGCAGGTTCCCAGTTCCCTGATAGTCCACGGGATCATACGCACTATGGATCCCATGAAACCCATGCAGCTGCATTTCCTTTACATAGAAAACAGAGGGCAGCAGATCATTAGACACCCAGATCTTACAGCATCATCTCGTCCCAATATGACATTGGAGCACAGTTCCCTCATGCTTACAAAGGGAGCTAGGAAGAATTCCTGGCTCCTACAGGTGTTAAAAGTTTAACTATCTTTAAAGACTGAATCCTTTGACCACAGGGGACACAGTGTCAGGGGTTCTTCCACAGCTACAAGTGAGACCTGGGATTTACAGGTCCTGGGTTAAGTGCATGCTAGAGGAATCATGACTTATTCTCTGGTAGGTTAAGCCTGTCGAGCATACAAGCGAGAGTTCCCCAGGACTGCAACCTGTAGTAGGTGTGGGGCAGTTATGTTACTAATGAGGAGCCTTAGAGGAAGATCCTTTGCTCTCCTCCTTGCAGAGACTCATAGACTGCATCTCCCTCGTTCAGGCCATACATTGATTCTGTGAGCTGGCTCTAGATACTTTATTTACTCCCAAAGGAAACTGTTTTCTACTTTTATGTTTTTGTGTATTTTACTGTTCTCTGAATAATCACTTATAAGCAAAGAACTGAGCTGTTTGGCATGGCATCTATACCTTTTTCAGTTTATAAGACAACTAGGATTCCAAAACATCTGGTTCTTGCATCCAAGATGTAAACATCTGGAGAGTTTGCAATGTTTTCAAGAAAAAACAATTGGGTAGACAGATCTGTTAGTTGTCCGTGGACTCATTCTCCAGAGCCGGTGTTTGTCCAAGCAGCAAGAAGTGGAAACCAGCTGCACAGATTTCGAGCTGCAGAGCTCACAGCTGAGAAGGCAGATGACAGACAAGGCAAGAACCAGACATGTTGTAAAAGGAATATTTCTGTTGGATGCACACCTGAAATCACTTGCCAGTTTTTGGAAGCATATTCCTTCTGAGTGTGGTATACGAGGTTTATATCGTTATAAGATGGTATGCTATAGTATTTTTCCTTAATTGTAGCGATTTCAGTTTGTCCACTTCTGACTTTGAGTACTTTATAAAATACATTGGTTTTTCTAGAAAAGTCCAAATACTTCCATTGCTCTTTGACTATGTATTAAGCGAGGTGGTATTCCCTGAGCTCCCCATGGCTACATCACTTACTGTAGTTTACTGTGACAAATCCTTTATCCTTTAAGAGTATTTCCGACCTCCCATTTGCATGCAATATTCAGACAATTTATGAAGGGCCCATAGCCAACTTTTAGGCCTAACATTGGAAAACTGCATTCACAGCCAAGGGCAAAGTTCAGTCTGTACTAAGGGATAGCTCAGACTCAAATTTTTTTCTTTATCATGCCCATGGCTCACTTAAACACTGTGCCTGCTATGAACCTGTCATAATTATATTCCTATATTAATATATCTATTGCCATAGCAGCTCCATGTTTTAATCTTCACAAACTGAAAATAAAAGCTCTTTAAAAGCTACTTCAACTGGAATAAAAATACAGTAATTAAAAGTATTGGATTGGTTACTTATTTTAAGTAGAGATACATCTTAAACTGAAGCTGGAATGTATATGTGTAGTGTGTCATTGATACAGACAAGTGCAGACTTGCCATTTACTTTTTTCGCCTTCTAAACTCATTAAAGAGAATCTTTTTTCATTAATCCCAGGTATATAAGCTACTTGGAAGCCAATAGAGTAAAAGAATCACAATTTCTTTACAACTAGAATTGTCATGTGTAAACAGTAAAGAATTACCAGTGTTTCTAAAGCTCATATTCACCTTGATAGGAAAAAAAAGGTTTCTGCCTTTGTGTTTGCCTTAGCGTTGTTTTGTGGAGAATGCAGATGATGGGACTCCTACTTGTTATAGACACTTATTGAAACACAGCTCCACTGCTCTTGAGATGCTCCTACACTTTCATCACCATTTCATAAGGGATGAAGTTTGCTCCTGTCTCCTGTAAAATTAGGAAAATTTTGGCTCTCCAAGCATGACTGGGAATTCACAGAGGTGACAGCTACTTGTTTTTGTTGCTTCACAGCCTTCACATGTTGCAGGCAAACTTCCACGTCACCTGCTTCCCCTCAGATTTCCACTGAGGACTTTCCACCACAATCCCAGTACTACACTTCACATTGCATCTCATCAAACTACACTGATAAAGATTTGGGTGCTATTTAGAAATTCATGCAGGGAGGGCGTGAGAGAGACCTGGCAGCAATGATAGTCCCTTCTAAATTCTGGTCACACAGTCACAGTTTGCAGCATCGTATAAATCCTTAATCAAAGGAAAATTATCCTCTGCTGCATGTTAAACTTAATCTTCTAAGTATCGAAAGGCCATATTAATGACAATTAAAGGCAATATTAAGTCCACAAAACTGATGGAACTAAATCAATACTTAGGATAGTAAATTTATATTAAGAAAATGTGACCAAGCACATATTATTATGTAGTCTCTAACTCCCTTAAAGTAGCATTACAAACTTTCCAGTTTTAATTGACTCTCTGTACCTCACTGGCTTGGTATCTTAAATGCCTTTCTATTTATGTTGTCCTGTGGAACTTCTTGTTATACAAATAAATTGCTAGAGGCATGTTACCAGCTTCAGTCCTCATTTTTGATCCATTCTTGGTTTGGGTGTGACCTAACAGGCGCTAAATATGTACCAGTATAAACTGAACATCACCCACCTTGACTGAATTTTTCTCATCATCTTTTAAAAATGTGTAATGAAACAATCCCAGGTTCAGCAAAGCACTCATGTTTGCTCTGATGTCTCATGGATTTAGAATTCATCTTCGAAAAAAAAATCTTTTTCGTCCTGTTCAAAGATGCAGGGCATCTTGAGGCTACCTTTAAGCATCAAGAGACACAATAGCAGCTACCAATATCACAATGGCTGCTGCCTGTACAGCCTTCTATTCTGACAGTGAAGGTTATTAATTGTTAAAATGAAGTCTTCCTCAGGTGTCCTTGGCTGATGCTGCAAACTGCTACACATCAGCGGACGCCAGAATTCATATGGTGCCCCAGGGAAATGTCCTCTTTTTCCACATTCACTGACTGTGTTATTGTCTTAATGTTGACTATTATGCTGCAGTCTGTTCTCAATTCTGCCAACATCTGTGTGACCCATTTAAATGGGTCAGGCTGAAAATAATTTTAGTCAGTATAGCCAATACATACTTTACCAACTTAATTTTGCTCCTTGCAGAGAATAACATATCATATGAAATATAATTACAGGTCTACATTCTTTCCACTAAAAGATGATATGAAATAATTTTCATTTCATTTTTTCTCTATTTTTAATTTATATATGTACATAAGTGTATACACACATATTATTTCCATATTTATTACTTAGCATTGGCAGTGTCATAACATAACCACACTGATTCCCACTGTGCTGTGCACTGTAAAAACGTAACATAATAAAGTTCCCTGTTTCAAAGATGGAGCAAGACATGTAAAAGACATATGAGAGAGAGAAGCAGGGAAGCAAGGTCCTGTTCAAGAAAGAAAGAGAGAAAGAGAAAAAGAGAAAGAAAAAGAAAAAAGAGAGAACGAAAGAAAAAGAAAGAAAGAGAGAAAGAGAGAAAGAGAAGGAAGGAAGGAAGGAAGGAAGGAAGGAAGGAAGGAAGGAAGGAAAGAAGGAAGGAAGGAAGGAAGGAAGGAAGGAAGGAAGGAAGGAAAGAAAATTTAGTAAGGTGTATTCACATCTCATAATTTCAGGCATCCTAAGTTCACTGGCCAAGTCGTATTTACTGTCTAGGCCCCTATTTTCCTCTGCAGTGACTGGAGAATATAGGTTCCTGCCCCAAATGACCTTCTGAAGAAGCTCACCTTAACAAGTATGACCTGAGTCCTGACAAAATCAATTTTTATCCATTGACTGTAGTGATAAGCCCGAGCAGCTCATTGTCCAAATTAACCAGATAAATTATATGACTAAGAGGGAGGACAGGAGGGAGTTGTACATGGATACGCCTAAGAAAACACATATAATAGGAAGTATATAATAGTTGATCACAAAGGTACAGGCACAGACGTCAGCTTGCTGCTATCAGCTTATACTTTACAATGTACGTTATCACACTGCTGAATTTTGAGGAGTGGCTGAAAGAACTTTGTAATTTACACATATCAACTTGGAAACATTTTCCAAGCAGAAGAGGTGGCATGGGAGAAAATATCATTTGTGCAATAGAGAACAGGTGTCCAAGTTGACAACAGTGTCAGTGCAAAGGGCAAAATTATGTTTACTAGATAATAAGCCGTTCAGAGAAGATGGGACTAATTCTGGGAAGGAAGCTTCAAAAATTGTCGAAATTCATGGTAAGAGGTATTCGTTGGAAAGGGTATGAGTTCAGGTAAATCCAAGAGTTTCATGGATTACCTTAGATGAAGGTAATCCATGAAGAATTGCCCGTAAAAGCAGCATTTTTTAGTAGATACAAGTGCTGAATCAAGATTACAATATCTAGAGTTGTGGACGATCAGAGCTTGGATCTGAATTCTGAAAGTCTGTGTTGAAAGATGAGGTCTTAGAGATAGTCACCAATCAGCAGGAAATTTTAGGGGCAACCTGGGAGCGTAAAAAGCCAAAGGTGAGACCTGAACAGATGACAGAGAATGAGGTCATGGAAGAAAAAGGGGAAGAAGGGAGGGTCTGGGCCAGACATTAAAAGAGCAGCTTCTGCCATGCTATACTACAGTTACTGGCTTAACCTTCATCATCAGTTATCAGAAAAAGAGGTGATGGCTTGGAAGAAACAAACTCAGAGCACAACAGCACTCCCAGCCATACCTGAAGATGAAAAGCCTTGGCAACAGACAAAAAGAAGAGTGCCACAGTGAGCCCTGAGACATCCCTTCTAAAAGGCAGAACCTAGTAGAGTCCCTGTGGCCACGTCTTGGTATACGTCACATGAATCAACCCATGTCCAGGTATCTGGTTAGTGAATAAGAAGCCATCCTGAAAAATTGAAGAGGGATTTTCTTTTTCTTCAAAATGTAGTATTTCTAACTTTTTCAAATAACTGACACCAGAAAAATTAAAGCTGACAGTAAATATTCCTCTGTGAAGTCTAAAACTTCAGGACTGTAAAGGAGGAGGAGCAGGAAAGTAAAGCTGATGGACAAAAGGAAAAAGAATATTGAGAGGCAAAAATTAATTGTGACACCTAAAAGCTCCATAATTTTCCTTAATCCGTGATAACATCAAGTGAATAAAACACGTGTGTGAGGGGAATTTTCACATTGGCATAAATATATCTGTCATCACTGTCCATAGAATAGTATACAAAGTTAAAGGAGGAATTTTAAATAAGTATTTTATTAAGTGCCTCCAATAAGTCTATATTCACTCTTGTTTCTTGCATGTTACAGACCCAAAATAATTACAATTCAGGACTTTTCGCCAACATATTTCACCTCAGTTTTAAAATGGAAGTAAAATCTTGGCACAAATGATCTCTATAGTGAGAATGATAATGATCATTCTATAGCAAAGCCACCACAGAATGTTAAGCATATAGTATCTTAAACTATTCCTGGACATGCGCCTTTCAGCAAACAAAAGTTCCTGTCACCATTAACTCAGTCCCTGTGGGAAGTACTGCTGCAAGTATTCTTACTAACTATTCAGTGATTCATTTCTCTCCCAAATCTTTGTGGGTTTTCTACATATGGTTAGACTTTCAGATTCAAAAATTACCTCTTACTTCACCTGTCTCACCTGCTTAGTGTAATCAAATTATATCCCTTCTTAACATCACTTTATGAACTGATATTTATCAGTTACAACAGTATTACTCTGTAAAGCAAGCATTTTTATTAAGCATGCCCTATCAAAAGGCTGATGAATCAAACAGAGTTAGGCTGTGAATGATAAAAATTATTACTTACAGGTAAAATGAAAGATCTACATTTCCATCAAAATCTGACATAATTTACCCCTGGCATAAGAAGACAAAAATCCATTTGCTTACATGGAGCAATAATTGCTAAGGCCAGATGTAGTCTTGTCCCTGAAGCCATATTAAGCATTTCTTAATAAACTGTCTTAATGCAATATGATTTCTCATTTTAAAATAAATTTTAAACTGTGCTTACCTTATAAAAATTCCACAGTGAAAGAGATGAACTAGAAAAATCCATTTCAGCTTCCTAGTATTGGTACCTTCCCAGTCATTTTTAAACCACTCATAACTGAATATCTGAGTTATTAATGATGAAAGACCTCTAAAACACAGTATCAATATGCTCCAAGAATATTGTCCTTGACAGAAATATCTACTAGCTACCCAGAAGTCCACTCCAATATCAATTACATAAATTATAAGTCCACCAACTAAAAAAATAAAATTCTGCTTAGTAAATCTCATCATGCATTAGACTGTCACTGTTGTCACTCTCTCCTCACTTCATGTAAAGGAAAGTCAGAAGTAATCTAAATCTACAATAGAGTCTTCTTCCTGATGATACCACCTCCTCATAGAAAGAAAAATTGGGTTATGCATTTTTATTATGGCAAAGGGACTTGCATTTTTCTGGATTCTTGATTTAAATATTAAATTAACTACACTGATACATGTCTATTCTGAAAAGATAAATGTAAATTGTCTTTTTAATTGATGGAGTCTTGATGGAGTCATTCTTCATTACAGGTTCCTAAAAAGAAGAAGAAAAATGGAGGAGCAGCAGTAACAATATTTTCTTTTAAAGTATCATACAACAATTCACACGACCATTTAAACAAGAAGGTACAAAATGCAGAATGTACTGAGATATCTCTGTACAATCAGCCCAACAGAAGCTGCACCTCTGAACCTGCTGAGGTCACCCACTCTCCCAACCATAGTGACTCTCCAATTACCAAGCAGCTGTTGAGATAATTCCTCATAGTTGCAAAATAATAAAAGCTTACCTCTACTAGCTTTTAAAACCAGTTTGGAGGGCAGGGGGGGAAGATTGACTCCTTCCCAGAACTTTCTTAACTTCTGAGCTATTCTCCATTACTGTTCACAGCACAAAACACTGAGAGAACTCCTGTCTTGAGCACACACCATTGTATCAGAGTACACATCATTACATCATTTCCAAGTGTGTTACTGCATTAGTGTGCATACATTTAGTGGTTTTATCATTTCTGCTTGTTTTTCCATACGCAACAAGAAAGTGCTGAGTAGGACTGCAGCTCTCCTGTGAAGAGACTTGTAAGGAGCCAGATCTGAACCAGTCTATACCTCTTTGGGAAATCTCCCAAGCTGTGAGAGTAGTAGCTACACACAGACAACCTAACCACATTTTCTACTACAAACAGAATTAATTCGCAGTCCAAACTATGTTTACATTGCCTAACATTGCATGGATTCTTATGACCTCTTTGAGCAGTCCTCACACATCTTTGCTCTTCAGATCTGTGGTATTTGCCAGCTGAAATAGATAAGCTATAAGGCAGTACATTCTTTGCCTCATTCATTTCCACCTCTGCAAGGCTATAAACATTAAAATGACAAAGTCCCTTATTTCATTTGGATATCTTAGTAAAAAGCTGCTGGCAGCAATCCCAAAGGATGGGATGCAGGACATGCCAAAGCACCGGGTTTGGGCTGGTGCCACCACCAAACAGCAGACAATGCAGTGGGAACAGCTGCGTCAGGGAACCCAGGGCAGGGGAAGGGCATGCAGAGGCAGGCCTCCTTTGGATTTTTGTGAATTTAGGCACGCTGCCACAGAGGAATGAAATAAGACAATTGGTTAATATCCCATGAACAAAGCTTTTGAGAGGTAATGACTATTCTTCGCTCGTATTGACTGGGCTAGTCTATGCTGTGACCCAGGTACAAATCCCAAAAAGAGAACTTAAGCTCTTAATTTCCTAATGAAGATAAGCGGGAACATAACAGCCTAAAAAGGTTCTGGGTGTCTAAACATTATTTTCTTGGATGTAGCCTTAGCTATTTCTAGCCTCTTGTTTTATCTCCTACTTAGGTTTCATGTCCTGGCCCCAAAGAGATCAGAAAGATCAGGCGATCTTACAGCTGGGATAGCTGGAATCCTTTCACTGTTCTTTCCTATCCTCTCCAATAAAATACCACTAATCTCTTTTAAATCACTAATGCAATTTACATCCAATTCACAGTCAGATTCAACGAAGTGGACCTTGGTACAAAGTCCAGCATAAACTGAACTTTGTGTTTACAAATGTTTCATACCTTAAAACTTGTGTATGAACCAACTTAAGAGTTTATTAGTAGGGTTCATTGAAGAAAATTCCAAAGGAAACTGTATTTACTCTATACAAGAATATCATGTCATTTTGCAACTTCATGTACCACCTTTGTCAAGCTGTATCCTTTTTTTGTGTGTTAAGATCATTATGCACAGTTTTTAGAACAATTTCAAAAAAAACCCGAACAGGGTCACTATTTGACTGTTGCAGGAAACACAACCGTAAAAGGTAAGTCAATAACTGAATCCAAACAGAAAGTTCTTTGGACAGGCAATTTATGGCCAAAGCAGGCAGTATACCAAGGTTCACATTTAATGAGTAATACTGTACCAGACATTTGAGTGGCAAGGAGTAGCCTCTAATTTTGTAGCTGAAATGAATAAACAGGGTAACCGGATTCCCCCCTCTTTACAACCTCCCTATCCCTTTGTATCTGAGCACCTCACAAAGAGGAATTATCTCATTATCATATCTTCCCAAATAAGAAAGGAAGTTTTACAGGCTATGTCCAGACACCTCTGAAACAACAGCATGAAAAGTAGCTGTGAGCCAGGTGATTTCTACTTCTGACAGTCATACTGTCCAATCTTCTGCCATGCCAGCAGTCTGCAGACCTGTCTGGACATCTTGGTGGTACATGAAGTCATCAGGTAAGCTGAGATAAACGAGGACCCACTCATTATCAGGCATGTCAGCTTGCTCACAGTCTCATGATTAACTTGAATAAGGAATCTAGTCTTGTAAGAGCCTTGGAATGGCTGGTAAGACACAGGGTTTACATTTTGCTCATGGTAACCTAAAAAAAAAAATCTATCAGAGACTCACAAATCTGTATTCCCAAATGTCCAATGTCTTAATTCCAAGTGCAAATTCCTGCTCACAGGTGCACATGAAATCTCTGTTGACGATCTCAGCCCTTAATATCCCCTATATTTTATGCATGATAGCACTCCAAAGGGCACCATAGTCTCATGTACCAGGTGGGGTACAATTAAGTGCCACAGGAGACAGTGTCTTATATCACTCAGAATTATATTGTCCCCGGTCTTACTAAACATATGAGATCTAACATGACAGGAGCAAGAAGAGTAAAGGGTCTGTCAGCCAACATAAATATAAGCCTGCTCTAAAAACTAACGTACTTTTACAGAATTATTTTGTGATAAAGCAGAAACTAAAAAATGTGATTATCAAGGCCTTCAGTTCTCACAATACATTTAAAATGCTACTACAAAATGCAGACTTACCTTAATACTGGCCCTGGATAGAGATTTTTCACTTTAAAAAATTGTAGATTTGCATATTTGCAGGTTTTCAATCCATACCTTTACAAGACTTGTAATCCTAGAAAAGTTAAAGGGCTTACTGATATAACAGAAACTGAAACTAAAATCATATGGAACCCATGTGACACAGTTAATGATTTGCTACCTGTCAAGAACAATCATTCTTATGACTATATTATAAAAATGTTATTCTAAAAATTTGGTTTAGAAGTCCCTGTCTATATTTAATACTAAGTTTAATATATCATAAAATTCCCTTCAATAAATTAATTTCACACTTTACTCCATAAAAGTAAATGGGGAAAAAAGTACCATTTTCCCTCTGTATGTTTATATATATGTGTGTATACATCTTCAAACTTAGACTTCAGTTTGTTAGACCTGTTGAACAAAAGCCATTAGATATTTATGGAAACGAGTATGTGTATATGTGTGTTTATATGTTTATATTTAGATATATTAATTTATTTATTTGTATACACAATTATATATCTCAAAGGTTTATGAAAAAAGAGCAATCTTTCTGGCTGTAGTTGAAAACCAAAGTACAATGCAGTTTAAAATATGTAGAAAAAATCAAGAAAACACAAAAGTGATTCATCATACCCATCCTGTCTTTTATTCCCCTGACTTGATTGTTCCACTTGCACAAAATCCACTGGAATGGACTGGACCACTGGTTCTTCACAACTTTCACTTCACTGGCACCACAATGGATGAGACTGCAAGAGCAGCTGCAGACAAAACAAGACTGTGGCAAATTGACTGTGGACTAGACTATCTACATTTAGCAGCTTTTACCAAAACTGCCCCTCTCCATGGATCTGGGCCAGATTTGAAAAGCAACTGCCCTCCAGTATAACATAGATTTTTTTTAAATCCTAAAAAATCTCTATTAATCTTAGTCAATGGTTAATATCATTCCTTTATGTATGAAAAATTTTGGTCATCTGAGATATGTTCTCCCTGAATTATAAAAATATACATAATTTAGCAGCAGAGCAACAAATACGTTATATACTGTTTGGTATATAGTTTAAGATTCTTATAGCTCCACCTCAGCTTTTTTAAATTTGTGATAGGCTTTGCAAGCTATTTGCCCAAATAGTGACTAAGCTCCTACTGCTTTAAAGGAAGGCATCTTAAATCAGCCAAGTCACAAACTCGTTGCTGTGACCTTTGTTATTATTAAAAAATGACAAAAACTCTATAGCACCAAGAGAGAGAGACAAGGTTTGTGTATCTGATTCTTGGAGTGTAAATCAAGCAGCTCATGAGCTAAATTACTGGCTGGATGATTTATTTGTATTCTAGTTAAACTTGCCATCGAAGAAAGCACATCTCTAAATAGTGACAAAACTCTTGTGGTATTCAGTACACATCTTGTTCTTTGCTTCCAAATGGGGTAGGAAGGACCTTTTTTCTCTGTTTTGACTAGTGTTGACAGGACATTGGGTATTTTCTCTTTGGAACAGTCCGCTTATTCCAGACATCAGAAACTAAGGTCCTCACTAGGGCTAGCATAGAAATAAACAGGATGAAACGCCAACCTGAAAAACCTTGGGATTTCTGAAGATTCATTATGTAACTGTCTTTACTTTTGATACTTAAGCTTTGCAGTCACTGAATGTTTTTGCCATTGGTATTAATGGAAGTTACAGAAGAAAATGCATGGCTTGAAAGAGTGTATTGGTTGATGACTTCATCTCAGCACAATAGATTCCCCTGGTTCTTCACAAATTACTCCAATATACTTGTACAAGCTGTCAGCGGTTTTCTACCACTGCTGCTACTTGGTACCCTGCTACAGCAAAACCCCTGGTCACCTGTCCAGTGAACCCAAAAGTTGAACTCATATGGAGTATTTATGCTCTGAGCAGCATTAACATACAGATTTTTAGGAGAATCTCAAAGTCACAGATTGGCTGAGGTTGGAAGGAACTGCTGGAGGTCACCTGGTCCAACCTCCCTGCTCAAGTAAGCCGGGCCACTTAGAACAGGATGCCCAGGACTGTGTCCAGATGGCTTTTGAGTATCTCCAAAGATGGAGACTCCACAACCTCCCTGAGCAACACGTGCCAGTGCTCCGTCACCCTCACACTGAAAAAGCATTTCCTGATGTTCACAGGGAACCTCCAGTGTTTCAGTTTGTGCCCATTGTCTCTGGTCCTGTCACTGGGTACCACTGAAAAAAAGCCTGGCTCTGTCCTTTTTGTACCCTCCCTTCAGTTATTTATAGGCATTGATGAGATCCCCCTGAGCCTTCTCTTCTCCAGGCTGAACAGTCCCAGCTCTCTCAGCCTTTCCTCTTGGCAGAGATGCCCCAGCCCCTTCATCATCCACCCTAATCATCTCCTACAAACCAGCTGATCTGGTTTTCTATGTTTTCTACACAATGCTGCCTCTTAATGTAGGAATCTTGCAGCCTAAGTTCCCTCTGCGAAATCTTCTTCACTTCTTTTTGGTTTAAGATCTCTTGACTTATCTCTGCACTAGGTAACAAGCATAAAAACATAATGAAACTGAAAGAAAAGTTCTGCAAATACCAAGAAATAGATGCATGTCTTACTTAAAATATGTTTTATAAATAGCAACCAGAAATGTATTAAAATAACACGAAAACCTACCAACCAAAAATCCTCTCAACAAGACTTTCATGTAACAATGTCTACGAAGACAAGTATCTCAAGAAATTTTCTGTGTACTATTCAATTGATTCTTTCTAATTATCGCAGAATTACATGCTTGTGCTTAGATCTATTAGGCTGTTACACAGCCACAGTAGAGAGGCATTTATCCTCAACATTTATGCTTAAAATGAAGAAGAAAGCCAAATGTCAGTATTTATAGGTTTCTTGAGTGCTAAAAATGCAGTGACCCTGTGGGATTTTCAGAAATACCAAACTCCATTTTATGTGTCTCCTAGTTGTAGAAAACTAATCCTCCATCAAATGTCACATTATA
The DNA here is from genome assembly GCA_008711295.1 of Anarhynchus alexandrinus. Classification (NCBI taxonomy): domain Eukaryota; kingdom Metazoa; phylum Chordata; class Aves; order Charadriiformes; family Charadriidae; genus Anarhynchus; species Anarhynchus alexandrinus. The sequence goes on along the minus strand of VUYV01000173.1, from coordinate 2,027,592 downwards.
TATGAACAGCAACCTCACTTTAGGATTATTGAAATTCAGCTTTTTTTAAATGTTTTTTTTTTTTTTTTACTGGTAGTCTAACATTCCCTGCTTCGGAATATTTTTCCCCTCAAAATTTTGTCTTAACAACTTAAAAAAGTCAGCGGACCAAAAGAACTTGAGGCTATACACTCATATTTGCTTGTACCACATCAGCGAGTAGAATAGCAAGACTTTCACCACGTGCCTATTTACCCCCTCTATTATAAGAGAAACAATAGACTTTTTAAACCGATGGGCTTGTGCAGGAAATTAAGACGACAGCAGAAGAAATAACCTGCACTTCGTTCTCCAAAGGCGCCCACTGATGCCACCTACAGACGAAACAGATTCACAGCTCCTGCCTAATAGAAAACGTATTCTTTTACTACAGGACAGTAACAGTAGTAATAAGTATTCCCCGGGGAACAAGTCTAGAGTTCCCCAGCCAATTCTTAATTTATTAAAAAAAAAAATAAATCTTGTGATGTTAAAAATAACTACTTCTGAGTTACCAATGACATGTAAAACTTCAGATATATCATTTCTCTAAAGTTTCAGAATTTTCTTAGAAATAGGAAACCACTGAAATACATAACTTACCGTTCCTTAGGTAGTACCTTCTTCTAACAACACAGCAACAAAACTTTATTTAAGGACTGAAAATGGGTTGAATGCCACCAAATAGGTATACATGTGTGCTACAGAACCAGCATAATCGCATACCTCATGATTAGGTAAGTTCAGGTCTAGTCACAGTTTCTTATAAAACAATAGACAGGAAAATGATATGGGAGGAGATTGATATATTGTGTATAGGGGTGTCCTGCTTACTTCAGCAGCATACCTGCACACATAAAGGCTTCTTTCCTTCGACCCAACACATCCTTTCTGTCGTCTGTAGTTCATGCTTTGATAAGCTTGAAAATAAAAAATATATGTAATGGTTCTATATACCAAATAAGTGAAGTTTTGATTTATCAGATAAATTAAAGAAATTGGCTTGAAGGCCTAAATATGGGGATGGTCAGTATCTGTATTGTGGCACAGTTTCTGGCACAGCTTCTGTCTGTGGCTTTTGTGATGCCTGGCAATTAAGAGCTGCAATGGAGTCCATGCCCAGGAGTAGATTTTTTTAGTTGCTACATAATATAGGTGTGCACAACATACTGCCAGCAAGCCCCTTGTGTGTCACAGAGCAAACTTTTTGGCTGAAAGGGTGACTGTAAGGTAATGCATACTGTTTGTGTAGCTGAAGCGTTAGCCAACACTTCAAGTGTATTAACTGTAGCTAAATTAGCACTGATGAAACAGCCTAGAGGCAAGCACACTGTTGGTCCCTGGACAGTGAAGATGCAGTGCTGCTGTCTGACCAGGTAGCTGAAAAGCACCATTTGTTCTCTGACCTTGGAAGCCAGCTGAAAACCTGGAGTTGTGAGTCGACACGAGCAAGTGCAGCATGGCTAGGCAGGTAGCATGTCCTACATCAGAGCTGCCTCCCTGCCTCGTGCCATCCTCTGCCTCGCGCTGCCCAGGGTGCCAAACACGTCCGGTGGATCTGTGGAAGGCTGAGAACAAGCAATGGGGCAAGGAGGAAAGAGACGTAGTGTTAGAGCGGGGAATACCAGTTTATCGTACATGGCAAGATGCAGACCTTCGTCAGTATGTTGAGGTCTTTAATAGAGCACCTCATGGCATGTATTGCATGTATCGCTTGCCCACATTAGAGTTTAAGCAAACAAAAAAAAATTAAACTTTGAATTTTCATGAAGTTACAAAGTTCTGTTGAAGCCATGAAGTTTCGTTTTTCAGTTCCACGCTGTACACCGAGTTGTTTGTATCTAACAAGCCTTTTGGAAATTTGCCTCTCAAGATCACGTTTGAGGATTTCTGCCCCTTCAGAAGACACTGGGAATCTGTTCCGTTTGTTCATGCAAATCCTAGAAATGGTCCCAGATCACATACAAGGGTTGCACCTCTATTTTCATATAATGAAAAAACATTTAAGCAAAAAATATGCTACCACCAAACACTGTTCTGTGCTTTGTATTGCTATGATCACATTATAAATTTACATTTATTTATTATGGGTAAAATATNAGATCACAATACAAGGGTTGCACCGCTATTTTCATATAATGAAAAAACATTTAACAAAAAATATGCTACCACCAAACACTGTTCTGTGCTTTCTATTGCTATGATCACATTACAAATTTACATTTATTTGTTATGGGTAAAATATAGGATCTTATATAGGTATAAAACAATCAGACAATATTTGAAATTCTAATGTTGGTAAAGTTGCTGACAGTAATACTACCTGCTTTAATTTTGGGTTAAATTATCTTTATTCGTCATTTACAGGTACTTTAAGGAGAGAAGAAGTCTGCTCTAATTTCTCTAACAATGCCAGCTGAAAGGCAATTAATCAGGGGTTTCAGAAGGGGACACTGCAAAGCCATACAGGTGAATTTCAGCACCTTGCAGGCTCCAGAATGCACGCTGTTTGCAAACACTGTATTACTACTTGGATGACAGTGACAAAATTTTGCAGAATCACAGAACAGCTGAGGTGGGAAGGGACAGCTGGAGGTCACCTGGACCAAGCCCACTACTCAAGCAGGGCCACCTAGAGCCAGCTGCCCAGGAACGTGTCCAGGTGACTTCAAAATATCTCCCAAGGATGGAGACTCCACAACCTCCCTGGGCAACCTGTGCCAGTGCTGGGTCACCCTCACACTGAAAAAGTGTTTCCTGATGTTCAGAGGGATCCTCCTGTGTTTCAGCGTGTGCTCATCGCCACTGGGCCCCATGACAGGACCAGAGGCAATGGCCCTGTGACAGAGCAAGGCTCTGTCCTCTGTGCGTCCTCCCTTCAGGTATTTATATACACTGACGAGATCTCTCTGAGCCTTCTCTTCTCCAGGCTGGACAGTCCCAGCTCTCTCACCCTTTCCCCACAGAAGAAATGCTCCGGTCCCTTCAGCACTTCAGCGGCCCTTTGCTGGACACCCTCCATTAGCTCCCCAATTTTGTTAAAAATGCTGAATCCTAGATAGCTCCTATATGTCACACAGGAGCATATATAACTCCTATATACGCATGTTCTCAGAAAATGCAGCTGTCATTACAAACAAACAAAAAAAAAAGTCCTCCCGGCTTCAGGAAGAAGCCAGCAGAGCCCGGACCCGCCTCTGCCCGGGCAGCAGCGAGGCACCCTCCCCTCAAGGCAGAACACCGCCTTTCTGCCACTGCGTTACCACAGCGTTTGTTCCCAGAGGCCGAGCGTGAAGCCAAAACCCCGCCGGTGCCGCGCCGTGGCGGTGGGCGGGCCGGGAAGGAGCCGCCTCACTGAGGGCGACAGCCGCTCCGCCTCACAACCGGGCGGAAGGTCCCGCGTCCGGCGGCGGGAGGCGGAGCGGGGGAGGGGGGGGGAATAAGTGGCTTCCGCCTTCCCGCCTTCGCCTCCCGGTGGCCGTGTGAGGGGAGCGGAGCCGGGGAGCGGAGCGGGCGGAGGAGTGGCGGGGGGAGGGTTTGCGGGGTGCCGGTTTGCGGGGTGCCGCCGCGGAGATGGTGTCGCTGCTGCCGCGCATCGAGCGGCTGTCGTCGCGGGTGGTGCGGGTGCTGGGCTGCAACCCGGGGCCCATGACTCTGCAGGGCACCAACACCTACCTGGTGGGCACCGGGCCCAGGTAACGACGCTGCTACAGGGGCCCGTGCTGCGGCTCGAGAGGCAGCNAAAAAAAAAAGAGGGGGGAAAAAAAATAAAAATACAGCATTAAGTTTTTGGGGTGGGTGCCCGGCGGCGGTTTGGGCGGACGGGGTGCGGAGCCGGGGCCGGGCGGGAAGTGCCGTGAGGGGGGGGCGGTGGCGGGTGCCTCTCCTCAGGCCTCGCAGCTCCCCCCGGGTGCCGGACTCAAAGTGTTATTTACCCCCCTTTGTAAATTGTTACACCACGGGGGTAGAATATTGCGGAGAGGAGAGGTGGCGTCTGGAATATGGAGACATCCACTATTACCACATTTCCATGCAATGTGGGGTTCTTTTCTTTAACACTATTTAATGAGAACTCTCAATTCTCTCACTGTTTTTTTTTCTCTCGTTTTTTTTTTGGTTTGGTTTGGTTTTTTGTCGCTGTGTAGAAGAGTCCTTATTGACACTGGGGAGCCAGCTATTCCTGAATATATTGGCTGTTTGAAGCAGGCGCTGTCAGAGTTCAACATTGCAATTCAAGAAATTTTAGTGACACACTGGCATCACGATCATACCGGTGGAATACCTGATATCTGCAAAAACATCCCTAATGGTAGGCCAGAGATTTCGGATATTGTTGAAAACGTTAGATGTGTGGCAAGAAAAAACTTACTACTGAGTGTTTCTGTACAAAGCAGTTGGGTGGTTATTCTGGAATCTCCATATAAACTACATGTAATTTCATTATACTGTTGCAGTGTGTAGAATGGGAGCAATGAATAATCTGAATGTTGTAGTTGTAGTACTAGAGTTTTTCTTCAGTACTTGTGCATACCTTTGTAGTGAATTGTTCTTACAGGTGAATAATGAGAGCCTATATTACCATCAGCAGTTTCCACGATATTAAGAGATGTGAGAAAAACTCGATACTCTTTCTTTTCTATGTTGACTGTAATGACAAATTGACCATTACTTCCACTTGTGTTAATCTCTGAAAAAGAAACATGCATAAACATGCATAGCATGAACATACATAGCACCTCTCCTATGAGGAGAGGCTGAAAGAGTTGGGGCTGTTCAGCCTGGAGAAGAGAAGGCTCCGGGGAGATCTTATTGCGGCCTTCCAGTACCTAAAGGGGGCCTACAGGAGAGCTGGGGAAGGACTTTTTACAAGGGCATGTAGTGATAGGATGAAGGGAATGGCTTCAAACTGGAAGAGGGCAGGTTTAGATTAAACATAGGAAGAAATTTTTCACTTTGAGGGCGGTAAGGCAGTGGAACAGGTTGCCCAGAGAAGTTGTTGAGGCCCCAGCCCTGGAGGTGTTCAAGGCCAGGCTGGACATGGCCTTGGGCAGCCTGGTCTAGTGGGAGGTGTCTCTGCCTATGGCAGGAGGGTTGGATCTTCAAGGTCCTTTCCAACCTAAACCATTCTATGATTCTGTAACTTTGAGATTCCTTACAGCAGACTATTAGTAATTGCTGACAAATCCATAGGCCTCAGATCATGAGGGGGAAGAGGGTAGGGCACTCTGCAGGTGAATTCTGATCTGAAAATGGGTATTTCACGTTGATAAATGGTAGGAGACATTTCTGCTTTAGTATCTGGAAAGAGAATAAGCAGTATGGATCATGCAGTTCTTAGCATCATTGGACTTTGTCACAAGCTTTGTCATAGGCTTTACCAGATTTTGTAAAGTTTCCATGTGCTTATCTGTAAAGAAACCAGAGCACTCCTGAAAACAACATTGGTGTCTTTGTGAGGAATTTGTTTTTTTCAACCCATGAGCACAGTTGTAAAGACTAGCAAGGGATATAAATATCTTTATGGGTATCATTCTGCTATCTATAGCTGTTTCAGCCAAGGCATTCACAGGTCATGCTCAGTTGAGAGCGATAGATGCTGAAGGAAGTTGCAGGTCAAAAAGCTTCCATCCAGTGTTAGGAAAATGTTGAATGGTGCTTCTCTGAATCATAATGCAGAACATGAACGCAGAAATCTTAGTGGTGTTGTAGAAACTTGGGGGTTGTGGCTTTTGATAAGTCAAGAAGGAACATTTGTAAAATATAATAATTACTGACATTTCTTTTATAATTTCACTTGTGCTTTTTCATCTTCAGAATTGCTGCTGGTACAGAGTACGTTATTCAGATTCAGTGGCTTTCACTATTCAGTGTTTGTGGCTCTGGAATGAGGTTGCTTTATAAACAAAAAGTTACCGTACAGAATTTCTTTTTTCTAGTTTTGTATTCACACTGGGTAATAATTAATAGTACTTGTTCAGAAAGTAGCCTTTCTGTGGAATTAGCTTTGTTAGTGACTATTTCAAAACATCATTTTCTTTGCTTTCTTTAAATAGACTCTGAATATCGCATCTGTAAACTTCCTCGTGTCCCTCACCGTGAAGAAATAATAGATGGAGGACATAAATATTTTTATCTTAAAGAGGGAGATGTGATACAGACAGAGGGAGCAACACTCAGGTAAACACCAATTTCTGCAAGTTTGCTGGATCACTTTTTTCTTCAGAATTTTTACACATGTTTGTATCCTAACTTCTAATGATTGGCAATCTATACATCTAATCTTTTCAATGCTTACACCTGTAGACTTCCTACCATGATCCAGCAGGCCATGTTTATACGAAGAAATTGTTTTTACGAATGAGGATTATCAGGAGTTAGCCTTTGGTTTTCGGCCTCAGCAGAGAAATGAAGAACACTCCGGGAAAATCAAATAGGATTTTACATACTTTCTTATCACACTTAGCTAAGTAGTTATTATGAAAATTGATACTTTTGGGGAAGTTTATGGTAGTCATAGAATCATAGAATTAGTGAGGTTGGAAGGGACCTTTAAGATCATCAAGTCCAACCATTAACACACCCTGAAAAAAAAAAAA
>VUYV01000173.1:2003809-2020438 GCA_008711295.1 Anarhynchus alexandrinus | reverse complement strand
CCAGCCTGTCCAGATCCCTCTGCAGAGCCAATCTACCCTCAAGCAGATCAACACGCCCCCCTAGTTTAGTGTCGTCTGCAAACTTACTGAGGGTGCATTCGATCCCCTCATCCAGATCATTGATAAAGATATTAAAGAGAATGTCTGGATGGATTATTTAGTATGCCTTTCTTTTTACTTTAAACAGATTTCCCAAGGAGACATTTAAAACTTAAACCATTAAACTTTAAACCTTTAACCTGTCGGGTTCTTGTAGGGTGCCAATTTGGGAGGGCTTCTTCCCGGAGAGCATGTTGCCTGTCTTGTTAGTATGAATGAGCCTGAAACAGAAAGCCTCTCTGCCTCACACAAACACACACACACAATAAAAAGATCTGACCATTCTGTTTCCAGAGTTCTTTCATTAACAAGGCATTACTCTTCTAAGGACAGATTTTGCTTGTTTTCCTCAGTTTAGATGTGAATTATATCCCACTTGTAGAATATGCCAGCTGGCTGATTGGAAGAAAAAATGTAAAAATAAAGGATATATTTTACCAAAAGCATTTTATTTTTTAGTGTAAAAAAAAATACATGGAGAGTATTATATTGAATATTGTGAATATTGAAGACCTAGCACTACTGTAAGTGGTGCATGTTTGGACAAAATCAGTTTAGAGATGGAAAACAACTTGTTAAATTTGAATCCAGGACAGAGGTGGCACATTTTGAAGTTTGGGGTAATGCAGCCAAACTTTATGCTTCATTGTAAGCAGGTATTCTCACCTGGTTAATTCCATAAGCACTTTAAGCATACTCTTAGATCCACCACTGGTTCCAAAATAGCAGTATCTGCATGTTTAATTTTAGTTACCAACCTTCAAGTTTTCAAGGTGTGCCAGGCGTGTTGCATTCTTTTTCCTTTGTTTTTCCATGTTAGTGGTTAAGCTTCTGGTAAAGTTTCATCCAGAACTGGAGGATACCACTTCCTGCAAAGGCAAGGTGCAACCCATGAACTTGATATTTACGTTGGCTCCGCAGGGCGATGGCTCACCTGCTTTCTGCTGAACTCGGTATTCAGTAAGAGCTGGAAGCCATTGCGTCAGATGGTGCTGTGCTTCTGGCATCCCAGCCCTACGCTGACGTGGCTGGTCGCTGTGTAGCATTGGCCTGTACACACCATGCTTGGCACCAGCTCTGTTAGTTCCTTATCACTGTGTTGATGCATTTGCCATGAACAAGAAGATTCTGTTGAATTTCAGCAGTGATGCTGGTCTGAGCTGTGTACTTTCAGTTTGAGTCAGCCTCAGCATGAGGCCTTCTGCCTTTCAAAAATTGTAGCAAAAGGACACTGCAGTGCAGCTCCTCAGCAGCTCACGTTAATATGTACATATAAACTGCCTGTTCACCCTTTGCTGCATTCTAATGTAGTACTCGTTCAAGCTGTGGGGTCCTAAATCCTTACCATTCAGATGTTTAATGACTTGCACATAGAACAGCTAAAAGACCATCATTTCTTGTTGTATTTGACAGCTCTGCTCCACTGTGTCACGGGGCTGTCAGGGAAAAATACATTTCAGGAGACAGAACTTTATCTGGGTTGGGTCCAGAAGTTTATAGTTAATTGCTAAAAGAATTGGCAACATCATCCTTACCCTCTTCTGCTAAGTGCAAGGTGCATGCCAAGAACTTAACACATTTCAATCTGCAAATAACATGTCCGTTTTTCTTTTTTAAAGCTTCAGAGTAAAGCCCACTATAACACGAAGTCTACATGACTAGCCAGCTCCCTTAATGCACTTTTATTACAATGTGTCATGTAAGTAACAGCATTTTAGAGATGATGATCTGTGTTCTCTACATGGTATAAGAACATGGGTTATACAAAGTGATGCCCTGTTTACATTGACATTTCAGCCTTTTTTGGTCTGTTTTTTTTTCTGATTCTTGTTGTGGGCTACTTTGTAAGTGGTTTTCTCATTATTTTTTTCTAGCTTCTGAAAATGAAGCATATATCCTGTGAAAAACTTATGCTTTTTTGTTGTTGTTCTTTAAACAGAGTTTTGTATACACCTGGACACACTGATGATCATATGATTTTACATCTGGAAGAAGAAAATGCTATATTTTCTGGTGACTGTATTTTAGGGGAAGGAACAACAGTAATTGAAGACCTGTATGATTACATGAAAACTTTGAAAAGGTTGTTACAAATGAAACTAGATTTAATATATCCAGGTAAGTGGTTCTATTTTTAACTGCTCTGTTTTACTATATAATTTTCAAATATCTCCTCTAAGAATTTGAGAACTCTTATTACAATCAAACACTGTTACTAAGGTAACAATTCAAGTTCGTTACTTACTATATGTCCAGTGCTAAGCTAAGATGACTTTTTTGCATGATGGTTTGCAAAATTTGAAAATTTTTCAGTGATAGATATCTTTCCTTCCTGAGATTTCTCCATTTAAGGGTGAATCTTGTGGTTCTGTGCCTAAAGCCTACAGAGGCCAGAATCTTTTGCTGCTGGAATCATGCAGCAAATTTGGTTTTCTTATATTACTCTATCCAGGCGCCTTAATGTTACTGTGCAAGAAAAAATAATAGTTGTTCTTTTGATCCTTTGCATCCCCACATGCACTGCCAATGTGCGTAACCTAGTAAAGTTTTTCTGAGAGAGATGTCTGTCCTTTGCAGCACAGATTAATCATAAATTCATCTTGGAAAGCTGCAGAACTGTCAAATGGTTGTCTTAGTTAATGACTTAGCTTAAATTTGTACAAGAGCCAAGAGGCCAAACATCGTGTTCTAAAAATAAGTTGCCGATTCATCCAGTCTATGACTTTGCTTTAATTTTTTTTCCTCTATCTTCCCCAAACCTTGGGAATGCATTTACTTTTCATATAAACCACGTGTCTGTTTGACAAGACTGGATTTTAAGAATTCATTATGTAACTAAGGTTTAAGTTCCTCGTTTGTTTTTTCAGAGCTACATCTTAGGATTTTTTCTGACTTTTTCTGTTTCATCTTCTTCAACCTGTCATTCTGAGCAACTGTGTCTACATTCTCAGTTCTGTCTTCCTCCATTAACCAGCTATGTTTGGCCTACATAACCAAATCTCTTTTGTGTTCATTCTTAAAAATATCTTCCTTTGAAGTAGGTGTTCTTTAAGTGCTTTGAGATCTAAGCATAAAAATGCTATTTAAGAAAACTATCGTTGCAGATATTCCGTGGGTGTGGAGGCTGACATAGACAGAAATAGTGCCTTGCTCATAGTTATTGGCTTAACTACTGATAAAACTAAGAATATTTTAGCCTCCAGAATCTCAATCTGTTGATCAATTCAATGTTCTACTTTCTTTCTTAAATACCTACAAAACACAGTCTGTTCCTCCAATTGAATTTCTGCCTTCCAAAACCCTGTATGTGTCAAATTCTATTGGGTTTATCAGTTTTATCTGTTGTATTTCACTCTGTTCTTAATCATTATTTATCTAGATTACACATTCACCAAGGTTGAATATTTGTCCCATTTATCTGTAACTGTTTGCTACATTGTTGTAAGTATGTTCATGCTGTACTTGCAATTAAAAATTCAGTCAAGTATTACGTGTTTCAGTGATGAGTAGCTAAGTATTGAGATGGTTTGGAACTAACTTTGTTTGCCCATGCACCACAAAATGTATGTGCAATTGTGTAAAAGATAGCTATTGCCCAGTCAGAAGAATTGTTTATACTATCAGCATGTATTACAGTAAAATGGTAACTATAGCAGAAAGTAGTTTGCTTTACCAATACATTCTATTTAAGCTCAGTACTTTGACTTTATTGCAGTTTTAGGTCTTCATAATTCTTGAACTGTTTCTCTGTTCCCCATCTGTGCTTTAGCACTCACATTGCAGCCTCAGAATTAGATGTAGGGGAGCATGAATTTTTGTAACAAGCTGACTGCTGGCTAGGTGTGAGTAGCTGAGTTTTGCCAATCCTTCCCCTTCCATGTTTCTTTTGTAAATTAATGTGGAAATTACTTAAGGCAAAAGACTCGTGACAGTCTATTTACAGCCAATAGTTGACGAGAACTCTTGGAACGAGAAAAGGGCATTTTAGTCAGCAGAGGGCTCCCTATGCTGTAATAATAAACAGTGTTCTTCCTTGATAATATGGAAAAAACTGGTACTGGACTTAGGAATCTGTGCCATATTTCATAAGCCAATTATTTTCTTCGATTTTACCCTCTGTGCTTTAATTTACTGTAAAGTAAGAGAATCTCTATTACTTCACAGGGTATTATGAGAATAAAAACTTACTGTTTCTGATCATCTGGGCTGTACAGAGGTTTGAAATAATGTGAAGCTGTCTGATATAAAGTCTGAATTACTGGAAAGGTGGTGACATTTTGAGAGATCTATTTCACATACTCAGAAACATTTTACATTTATGCAGATACTCATTTATTTATTGGTGAAATTAACTGTGTTGCTGTCCCTGAAAAATTATGGAAAGGAAGGATCCACATCTGGATTTCGTTCCAACCTTTCTGACATCATTTTAATATATGTATATGCATACACAATGGCTATGGATTAGATGATGTAATGGATATGAAATGCCTTTAACTTTGGAAAATGGGGGTTCCATTCCAGGTACTGACATTGGTCTTGTAGGCTAAGTCAATTAAATCAATTGGAAGAGCAGGGACCGGTTGTAAGACTGCCTTCTGATTCCATGTGCAGGCCTTAATTTTGGATATTTTAATGTGACTTCTGTCATTAGAGAATGCAAGAGAACAGACAGTTACCATTATAGTCTCTGTTCTGTATTTCTTAATGTGTTTTTTCTAAATTTAAACTTTTGTTTTTATAAATGGTAACATATTTACTAGAGATACTGTTATATTTGTAATTCATTTTGTAAGGAACAATAGCTTCAGATTAAATTTGTTTGAAATCCTTAAATATATGTGCATATGACAGTATAGTTTTATAATTACGTTACATATCTTTTATTTATAACACTATTTTTACACAAAGCAAGCTTCGATGTATATTTAATAATTTCAAATCTGCTGAAGTGAGTGTATAAATTGAGATATGCATAAATATTTTGACTTGCTGAAGAATAGATTCCTTTGACACTTTTTTATTTCACAGATATTCAAAACATGAAAAATTAGCTGCTATATTTCTATAAGCTGCCTTTCCTCAGGCAGAATACATTCTAATTTAAAAAGCCTTAAAACTAAAAAGCCATTTAGTCAGTTAACTCAAAAGTACAAGTAAAGAATATGATGATTTTTTAAAAATAGCCAGAGAATCTCAAAAGAAACTGTCTGATTTGGATGATACCCAATAACTTCTAAAATAAAGCTATGTTTTCTTACAGTAGTTTCTGTTATACTCATTTTATAATTTACTTGGAGTTTAGACTGGCAGAGCTGGAAGTTGCTGCTGCTACTTCAGGTGAAGTATACAGGCAAAGAAATAGGAAACCTTGCTATGAAAAGCATGTGATGAATATTCATGCGAGTAAATTTCTCTGTAGGTAAAACATTAAGTTTAATTTCTGTGCATGTAACTCTTATGTCTGAAAAATATTTTCATTTCATCTGTCATTTTAGTGTATCATGAAGCAGTATTTGATTTTTCCACAAAGGTTAGTGCTTTACCAATTAAGCCTTTTTCTAATTGCATTCAGAGACCTTTAAGTAAGTTGAATACTTCTGATCTGCCACAATAAGTCCAGGAAAAAATGTGTGTTTTGTTTATTAACCAGCCAGATATAGAATGACCCACATATAACCTTCCCAGTGCATTGCTTATTCCTGCCCTGACATGTTCCAATTGGCTCAGTGATTTGTCTTCTATTATTGTTTTTGATCATACTTATGAAAGTATGTTCTCAAGGAAATAAAGTACAGTGTGTGAGTTAATTTTGAAGATCTGTCCTGGAAATGTTATCTGTCACAATTAAAGATGTTCCTTTTCTCATCTCTGTGTTTGCTAGATAGACCCATAACAGGACAGTAGTACGTAAGTCCTTCACCTCAGCCACTACTGTTCAAAGACCAGTATCAATTTAAATCATCAGTATCAATAGCATTTGGGGAGAGTGAGACAGTGAGACAGAGATAATATAATAATCTGAATCTCATCCTTCAAATCTGTTCAGCAGTGAATTCCTTTCCTTCTTTTTTTTCTTTTTTTTTAAATAGCCTAAAGTAGTCTTCTTTTGCTTTTCTTGTTCCATCTGAAGTATTGTTTCCTCATTCACACTTTTCAGATCCTAATTCTTCCTTTCCATCTTAATGTTTTTCAATTGTAGACTGTGATGCAAACATTCAAACTTAATTTTGGTCTATTTATATGAAAAAAAAAGAAAAAGAAAAAAAAAAACAAAAAACATGCCAAGAATGTCTTACAATTTAACATCAAGGATACTCTGAGAGGGTGGTACCTGCAGGTGCTGCTCCCTTTTTATGACTTTTAAGTCTACAATAAGAATGATTCAGTTATTCAGTAGCATACTTAATTCCAAACGTAAGTAATAGCACTGTGGTACATGTGTTTTGATTTAGGTCATGGCCCAGTAGTACGTGATGCAAATGCTAGAATCCAAGGCTACATTTCTCACCGAAATGCACGTGAACAGCAAATTCTAAACGTTTTCCAGAAGAATGCTGGAAAATCATATACGTCCTCGGAGCTTGTAAAGATAGTATACAAGGTAATTATTGATTAAAAGTTTTTAGATCGAACTAAAGAAAATTGAGGTTATGTTCATAAAATTGTACGTAGCAGTTTAAGTATTTGAATGAAGACCATGGTGGCTTTTAAAAGAGAAAAAAAATAGATTTCTGCTGGTTCAGAATTCCTATATGACTGTGCATTTAAATTGTATTGTTTGAGCACTTCACTGGAGTGGGGCCTAGATGATTCTTATGAACTTCTTATTTCACTAGATGGTCCTCAGCACAGTTTCATAGAACCGAGCAAAAATAAAGTTGTAGCGCTTGGTTCTGAGTGAAAAGTATGAGATGACTGTTAATTTTTGATTTGTCGAAGTGTGTTTGGAGTCTCCTGAAAGATTGGTTAAAACTTCTAGTTCCTGCTTGGTCTGTGGGAGGATGCAGGTGTATTGCAGTCTCACGGGGATGGGTATTGCTTTCAGGATTTGGGTAGTTTGCGTGTGTCATTGGACAGGCATAAGAGTACTTTTTTGCTACTTCATCGTTCTTCATTTAACCTCAATAATCTGTACATGTGGTATGGGGTTTACCCCTCTTAGCAAGTAGAGATAAAAAGACGTACAGCATTTGCTTCGGAGGAAGATGTCAAAGTTGCCAATGGCTGTGGCTTGTGAACCGTACTGTAACAGCTTCACAACTCATTTTTTGTGGTTCTGCCGATCACCAGTTTCCAAAAGAATGACTGCGTCACACTGAATGTTTTGCAATGCTGACGTACCATTACCTGTGGCTGTTTAGCTCCTGCAGTTCTGCTGCCTGAACAACTACAGTTTTTAAGTATACAGCTGTTCACATGTTTCTGTAAATAACGAACCACTTGTCCTGTCACTATATAAGATTTTTTTCAGTATTACTAAATATTTCATATTAAAAAAAAAAAAAAAGTGTAATCTCCCAAAGTTTTCTAAATATTCACAATGTATTGAGCTAGTTTTCTAGTGAATTTTCCTGCCAGACTCATGTTGTTTGGAGAAGAACTTTTTAATTTTCAAAAAGAAGGCTTTACCTCTAGGATGATAGAGCTGGAGAGGGGCATTTTGAGAAGTGTTAGTGGTTTTTACCTAATGAGCTTTGGAAAATTTTTGAAGAGACATTTTGTTCTCCTGAAGCTGTTGTATTTTTAAACTTTACTCATTTACAGGTACTAACTGTTAAAGGATATTTAAACCCATGCAAATACTGTCATGGAATAGAAGCGATAGGTATCTGTGGAGAAATGCATCTTTAAATTTCTCTTTAAAAATACCCAGTGCAGACCAATCTCAGAAGAGCACAGTCATCTTAGTGTTGGCCAAAGTTTGCATAATACAAATGGATAATGCAAAAAAAAATGAGCAAAGTAAACAAAAATTGTGTCATTAGGCTACTAGTTTAACTGGTGTAAAATTCACTTACTCATTTCAGGTTGTTGTCATTATGTAACTAACTGAATGTTCAACATAGCAATTCAGAAGAGGAAAATCTATGTTAATAAACCATGAGTTCCATATTGAAAAAAGAATTGGGAGATATTTAAACAAATACAAAATGTGTTTGTGTTCCCATTAGGAGATCCCTGAAAATTTACTTCTAGCAGCAGAAAGTAACCTCCTAGTCCACTTGAAGAAGTTGGAAAAAGAAGGAAAAGTGTGTAAGTTGAGGATGGAGGGGTGAACGGAGGGTCATTTTCATTTTGATTTTCTATGTACTGTTTCTTGTATTTTAGTGCATTATTTCCTGGGGGAAAAAATACCTGCAATTAGTTGCAGTAGCTGTCCTTCAGACAACCTGAAGTGGAATTATATACAAAAAGCCTATGGTTATACCGTATTTCCAAACTTCTAGAAAATATTTTATAAAGCATTTGTGACATGCTTAGAGCACAGATTACTGCAGTGCATACACCTTTAAATTTTTATTTAAAACATACCATGGAATACATGGTTTATACCTTTGTATATTTTCTGAAATTCATACTGAATATGTACATAGCATTTTATGGAATTACATTTTATGGTTTTGCCTTTCCTAAATACATATTGTTGTATGCGTGTGTTCTAGAGATGGTTAAAATCATACAGTGTAAATTTTTACAATTTTTTATTAGTACAGTACTTAACACAGTTGCTCTACTTTTTTGGTTTTACATTGTGGCTTTACTTTTAATGAACAAGGTGAAGTATTCAATTTCTGTAATGGCATGTGCATGTGGAAACATTATTCAACCAGGAGCTAAGGAAAATATTTCTTTCTGTATGTACATTACATAACTGCACCCAGGACTGTCTACTTAAAAGTAAATAACTACATGAATATTTAGAACTGTTTCAAATTTTCAGCATTTACCAACCTGAATAACAACATGAAATCAGTGTATTTTTTCCAACTTGGACCTTCTGTTTATTTTAATGTTAAATCAGCTACCAGGTACTAATTGCTTGAACAATTGAGACTTAATTTTTGTAATAATAATGACCTGCTTTTTATTCAAAGAAAATAGGCTAGAGACACACGAATACAGTCATCACTGAAGTTCAGAAAATGCTGTCTTTAAGCATACTTTATGCAGAATGCCATGGAAGCTTACTAGCATGATACTTACTGTACCAGCTTTTAAATGTGGTCTCAGTTCTTGGTTATTAAAATATTACGGACCTATACATTTCTCCAGTTTGGCTCCACAAGGTTCTTCTGGGGTATCAGATGCTGTTGACTATTTATCCCTTCCTTTCACTGCCAAAGCAGCTCAAGCGACAGCATTGTCTGTTTAGATGAAGTAGTGGATAAATTAACTTTCTCTTTAAAGGTAGACTTGCAGTCTTGCCTACAAAAGACTGTGTGTATACATCTTAAATGTCCAGGAATTAATTTGTTTGAGTGAGATAGTGACTTTCATCTCTTTTTTTCCACTGGGTGTGTTGTCCACGATCCATCCCCCCCAACACCATTTTCATGCTTACTGGACAATATTTCAGTTTTCCTCAGAAATCACCTTTGAATTTTGAAGAGACAGCAGATACAGAGCTTCAGTCAGATATCTGTTCACAAAGCAGCAACTGCTTGAAATTATTTGAAAGTTTAAATAACTAGAGGAGATACAAATTAGAAGAATTGTTCTGACTGTTCTACTCCAGTTAGAGGTCCTCGATTCAGCTGTGTGCTCCTCCTTTCCACGAAGTACAAGAAGTGCCCTTTAAAGTTTCTTGGTTTGTTTTTTTGTTTTTTAATCTTCAGTTTGAGCTCACAGAGAAGGAGGAAAGCAATGTCATCAAAACACTTGGGGTTTTTCTGTGCTGATCTCTGCAGCGTGGAAACAGTTGTTAAAGTTTTAAATACAAGCTTAGACCCAGAGCTATGATAAACGCTTAACATCAGGTGACCTTTGCCAGTTTTTCAGTTCAAATTAAGGACATCTGTTAAAGAAAATTGATTCTGTTGGTTCTGAGTATGTAGCATACAAATACTTGCATACTCATGTTACTTGTTCATTTGGTTTTGATACAATGTCCTTTCCACATAGTCTGAGTTGCAGTATTTCAAGTTTTGTTCTCATAATGGAAGACTTGAGTTGCAGTCATAACACTGTCTGCTTAATTTTCACAAAATATTTTTCCAAAGAAACATGTTGTCAATGTGACAGGCATATTACAATGTTACAAGAGAGCTACTCCATGCAAATTATGGCCATATGCTGTCTGCTGCAGTCATTAATTCACCACTTCCTTCTAAGGATTGCAGTTTATGTTGGTACATAACTTTTATAACTTCAGTTAGGAGTGAGACTGCCTTTACAGATTTGCTCTTCTCACTTAAAACAGAAAAGTAATGCCTTGTATACAGAAGCATGGCACAATATGTGCATGTAAGCTTTCTCCCATGTTTGGATACAAATTTCTTGGTCATTGTTTCACATTTTTAAAACACATAAATATAAATATAATTCCACTGTTCTTAATTTAGCAGCACAGATTTTTTTTCATCTAAAGTTCATAAATTTAAGAAAATGCAACAACTGCTCTGCTACCTCAAATTTCTTAATATCTAGAAATTTTAATATTCTGACCTTTAAATAAATGTAGGATTAGTAACCCCTTTTTTATTAATCATTCTCTATATTGCTAGGTTACATTGTGGAACAGTTAATGTTTATCACCTTCCATTAAAACTCAATGCTGGCCTGAAGAAAAGTATTCCAATAGTTTTAATAAAAAATTACATGTACAGACATATATATGCATGTACAGGTTAAGTTTGAGATAGTCTAATGTTTATATATAGCATCTGAGTGTTAGATTGTGACTAATTTGGTCTTTTTTTCTTAACAGTACGTGAGGAATCTCCCAACTTCAGATGGAGAAACAATTTATAAGTTATACAAGATTGCTCAAGAATATTTTTAATCTGCGCAGTTGCTGCATGAAGAAATATAATGATGAGCTCAGATGATATGTAAAATAAAAACTAATACTTTTTTTTAAAGTGAGAACACAATTTTAAAGCAATGTCGCATTCAGTTAACTATTGTTTTTCATATTCTACTTTATGAGAGTTTTAAAAATAACCTGATAGGTACTGAGTTAATAAACTGGAATGAGTGCAAAGAACTGAATGTTACCTCTGTTATAAAATACCCAGCTTTTCATCGGTGGCAGAAGACAGATAGCAAGGTCATACAAACTTAATGTTACAATATTATAAACTTAAAAGAGATATATAAAAAAAAAAAACTCTAGTAAAAAGAATTTAAAAGATGTTATTCTAAACCTGTCTTAATTTGCTTCACAAAAAGTGATTCTCTAGTAAGCTATCTGTACATTCTAGAAACCAAGTTATTTTTGTTAACAGATGTAAATACTGGGGTTTATATTCCTTTTTTAATTCAGCTGCCTGTGCACATCTTCGCTGGTTGCTGGCTACAATAGGTTTTAACAAAGACAGAAAATAATTCCAGCTTCTCTGTTTTCTGGTGGAAACACCATTTCTATGGAATTCATTCAAAGGTTTTATAAATTTGAACTAATCAACGTAAAAAAAATTCACAGAGTTGGAGTAGCCACTTAAATTCTTTATCTTATAAGACTCTTCAAGAATGTGATTAAAAATCTGTGTAAATTCAGATATGTATTACACACTATATGAAGTTAAGTTTGTCACTTTAACAAGCTTCAAGTTTTGCTGTTAAATCCCTTTAAACTACAAATATTTTAACTAAAGATGTATTTGGTTGTAAGATACTGTATAGTGTATTAAAATAAAATGTTTGAAGATCAATTTAAACTGCAAGTTCAGTTCTCCATGTAGCTTAAACTTTCAGAGTAGTGTATAAATATTTGCATTACTTTGTGTATTCAAAGTGTGTGAAGTTTTTATGTTAGATACACTTCTTATAATGCTGGCTCAAACTTAAAAAAAAAAAATAATCAGATATGAGATGTTTGAAAGTACCGAAGGCAAATATATGTCCTTGAAAACCCTTGAAAACCTTTCACTGTTCAGTTCTGTACTTTCATTTGTGAAACATGCATATGTTTGGGTATTTAAGGCATGTTTTAATAAGTATCATTATTTTATGAAGTTGATGGCATTTGTTCTGATCAGCTGAGCCAAATCCAATACCAAAATGCTCCCAGGAACAGCAATCCAAAACTGAAATCATGTTCTGAAGTAGTAACCAGACCCTTGAAGAGGGGAAATAATAACTTTTTGGTCTATAAAATGATGCTTTTTGCAAACTTCATTGATCTGGTTTCTGGCCATATCATGACTCTTGCTCACTTTTAACTTTCCGTGCAGTGCTGTTTTGGAGTCTTTTTCAGGTCTGCTATTTTTTTTTCCTCTTATATTTTCTGCTTACTTGCATTTTTCCATTTCAGCCACTATTTTTTTTCCCCTCCTCCCGCAAACCTCATTTTTTTTCAATACCTTTTGGATTGTTTTTCTCTTTGTAATTACTCAGAAGCTTTCACATGGACTTCTTGCCATTAATAATTACTGTTTTCCTGTAGCTATTTCATGAATTTATAATTACCTTTTCCATTGTTAGGAATAAAAAGGTAATTGTCACTGTTTGGTTTTGGTGTTTTTTTTTTTTAAATTTAATTCACATGCTCTGAATAATGTCATTTTGCTTCAGGAAAACAAAAAACAGTGAAATGGCACAATTTTCTGTCAGAGGTCTGAGAACCTAAGCCAGCAGGAAACTGGTATGAAGAGGTGATGTCTCATTACCTTTCTGAGCTGAAGAAGAAATCTGCTGGCAGGCAAAACGTCGCTGAACCATTTTCTTCTGTTTCGCTATACTTCATTTTTAAATACACGGAAATGGCTTTAGTGTTCAGATAAAGTATCGTTGGAACTTGTAGGCAGCGAAGAAAGCGAAAGGAAGCAAATCCAGAGAATTCCATGGTTTGTGCTGTGCTGCAGCAAGCGCCTGACATTCTCAAAAACATAAGGGAAATTACAGTTCAACTGGACTTGTCATTAATGATTGTATATGGTGTCTCTGAAATACTGAAAGCTGAGATTGCACTGTTACTGACATGTATATACAATAAAGGTTGCTTATATCAGCTATGACATGTTGTAAAAGTCTTAAGACTCGTTGATGATGAGATTATGTCAGGAGTATGTGTTTATTTAAAAACAGAATGGCGATGTAAGCTATATGTCATATATGTATAAAAATGGGGATTAGCCTATTTACATCCCTTATATTGAACACATTAATCTGTGCAGAATGCATGAAAAGTTAAGAATAAAACCAGAAGGGGCAATTTCTGTCTCATCAAGCTAGAAGGGCAAATATCGTTTGATGCGTTAATTTTCTAAACAGCTGGGGACAGAAGCTGGAAGAAACACAAATTGCATCTCCAGCCTTCCTGCCAGCTGCTTTTAAGATCCTGTCCTGAGAGTCAGCATCATTTACTAGGTCTAAGACCTAGGAAAGAAGTTTGATGGTAGTTAGAATATTCTCTTTTGGGGGTTTTCTATTCTGTTTCTTGCTGACTTGCTTATTTACATTTTGTTTAAAGTGTCATTCTTGGTTCTATCTTTAAGGCCGTTTGATGATGTGTGAATTCAGGAAAGGTTCCCAAATAGGAAGGGCACTGTTCTGTTTGTATCCCTTACTGCGGGTGCAGTAATACGCTCACTTATCAAATCCTCCACACTCTTGCCACCTGAAACTGTATTGGGTTTGCGTGGCAAGGGTTTGGTAGCAGAGGGGGGCCACAGGGGTGGCTTCTGTGAGAAGATGGCAGAAGCTTCCGCCATTTCAGACTGTCGGGAACTTCCTTCCTAAATGATGCGATCATTTCGAAGACTAGTACTTCAAAATACGGACATCTGGAAAGAAACCTGGCAAACATAGACCAGCAGCCTGTTGGCAAGAAGCAGACAGAGGGCTGGCAGTTTCAGGTGTTTCAGATGATGACGCTTCACCTAAAGAGCCATAAGAAACTTCATGGGGCAGAACAGAGAACTCCAATAAAAGGGAAATGCAGAAACTGTTCAGACGAGGCAACAGGTTGCCTTGTTTTCCATTTCAGTATAGCAGTTTACACTATATCCTGGGGACCAACGCAAAACCAAGGAGCTCTGTGCCTGTGTGAGAGGACTTCCAGCCAGACACCAGCTGATTACAGCTTGAGAAAAGGATGTCTTGTCCCAGTTAAGTCCTGTTTGTTATGTTCTGTGGAGATGACATGACCTGGTTTCTTTTAAGGCTGAGGTAGGAAATAGATGCAAGACTACATTGCAAAAAGGATTCCAGTTTTTATCCCAACCTGATTTACTCCATGGGCACAGTATATTACATCCATGACTATGTGGTATACAACCAGGCATATACTTTACATTGTTATTGTTGAAATAATGTTCTTAAGAGTTACAAAATACTGGTGTGGCCAGGAGATGCAGGGATTTCTAAGATATAAAACATCTTGGTACTGAAATATGAATGCTTGTTCTGTTTAAACTTTTCTTTTACATTTAAAAAAAAAAGTCTCCAACAATGAAAGGAAAAATTTCTGTAGCCTTTTCTGTATTTTTAAGTACTCCAGATCATCTCCGGATACCAAGTATCCCTGTCTCCTGATTTAGTACATTCATACAAAACCTCTGAGCAGCTTCACAGCTGATGAAGATTGAAAACCCTGGTCGTACACTAAGCAGTCTGCTCCCTGAGCAACTCACTGCTCCATACGGTAGGAAGAAACCAACCTATTAAAAAGTTTGTGCAATGTATGGTGCACACTCTCCATTCTGGCAAGGCAAAGCCACACTGAGGAGTTTCATCTTAACCTCCCTGTCTTTGTTAGCTGCTGGCTGCAAAAGCTTTCCGGACAATGCTAAACTTCGGCCATAAATTACTCCTTTTCTTGATCTTTCTTCTCCATGGGGTGTATCTGTCCGCCAGAAGCTTTAATAAATAAAAGCAGCAGGGATTTGGGTGGGGTTTGAAGGACAGCTCAACTCGGCCTGGATGCTTTCTGCATCAGTGTTGATTTCTCAGACCTCTTCCTCACCTGTTGTAACCTGGGACAGCCTTCTGTGGTCGGGGTGTTTTTTTAACCCGCACCTGGCCTCCCTTTTAATGTCTCTTCCTTCTACGCTTCCCGGTTAGCCTTTCTCCCCTTCTTCTTTCTTGTCACTGGGTTCCTTGTCGCTGTTCCCTGGATAACGGATGTGATTTCTGGCTGTGCGGCACACGGGGAGCAGCCGGGGTGGCGGGACCCCGCTGCCGGCACGCTGAAACCTGGGCCCTGCGGCTGCCGCTCCGCCGTTCCCCCTAATGAACCCACTGCCCGCGGCTGCCTTAATTGCACCCTGCGGGTGCCCCGCGTCAGCTGGCGGAGGTCTGGCGACAACCAGCCTTACCCCAGAGCCCTGCGGGGAGGAGGAAGAAATCAAAGGCGAACCTGGACGGCCGGGGGGGGGGGGAAGGAGGTAGCGGATCGTGGCCCGGCTCCGCGGGCACACACCGCAGAGGCGACGGCCCGGGAGGGCGCGGGTCCCGCTGGCTCGGCAGCACTGCCGCCTCCTCCGCGACCCCACGGCCATTTTCTGTGGGGCTATGGGCTACCCCCAGCCAGTAGCCGGCCGGAGCGGCACAGCGCCGCTCGGTTCTGCTCTGCTGACAGACGCCGGCCCGCACCGCCCTCGGTCGGTTTGAACTGCCGGGCGCTGCCCCTCGCCGCCCCCGTGGGGAGGGAGGCGGCCCGCCGGCCGGCAGGGGCGCTGCTGGCGGCGGCCGGGGCTGCTCCTCTGCGGCCGGGGCGGGGTGAAGCGGAGCGGCGGCTGCCATTCCTGGGCTGCGCGGCCGCCTCCTCCTCCTCCTCCTCCGCCTCTTCCTGGCCGCGGCGAGAGGAGCTGTGCTGGCAGCGGGGAGGCGGCGGCGGCGGCGCCCAGCTCCCTGCCCGCCATGGCGATCCGCAAGAAGAGCAACAAGAACCCGCCGGTGCTGAGCCACGAGTTCATCGTGCAGAACCATGCGGACATCGTGTCCTGCATGGCCATGATCTTCCTGCTGGGGCTCATGTTCGAGGTGAGGTGGCACCGGCGCCCCCGACCCGGGGGCTTCGTCCCGCTTCTTCCCCCACCACCACCCTCCACCCGTCCCTCCGCCGGGGGTCCTCGGCGCTGGGCGGGGAGGGCTCGGGGGGTCCCGGTGCGCCAGGGGCGGGTGGGCGGCGGGTGGCTGCGGCCTCCCCTCAGCCAGCGCGGGCGGCTGCCGGCGCACCTGCCCGCCGGCCCGCGCCCTCCCCGGCCCCCCGCCACACGGCCGGAGGAACCAAGGCGGGCGCCATCCCCGCGGCTCATCCTCGCTTCCCCGGGCCCGGCCCCTCGGGGAACGCCCTCTTCCCCATCTCGGCCCGGAGAGCCGCGGCTGCCGCGGGGACGCGGCTCTCGTGTCTCCACTCGCCGC
>VUYV01000173.1:1944946-2003797 GCA_008711295.1 Anarhynchus alexandrinus | reverse complement strand
GGGGGGGGGGGGGGGCGGGCGGGGGGGGGGGGGGGGGGGGGGGGGGGGGCGCCCGGCCCCCCCCGGGGGGGGGGGGGTATGGAGGGGGCGGCGAGGCCCAGCCGCGACAGGCGATTCCCTCGCTCTTTGTGTGCGCGGCCCCGCCGGCACTACGGCTCCCGTCAGGCCGCGCGGGGAGGGGAGGCCAGCGGTGACGTGTACAAACGGCCGCCGCTCGTGGCGGGGAGGGGGCGCGCATGGCGGGTTCCCCCTCACACACACAACCACCCCGCCACACACGCACACATACACACCCCCCGGTGGAGCCCGGGGCCGCGCTTCGCCTCACGGCGCTCCCGGGGCGGCAAGCGGTTTGCGGAGCCGTTAGCCCGCAGGGGGTCGGTACGGGAGCCTCGGCTGGAGCCGTGGTTGCCCCCCCCGGCCCCCCTTACCCCGCCGGGTGTGACAGCGGTCGGGGGGAGCGCTGCTTTCGGCCTCTCGGGCCTGACGGAGGGCCGGCCCCGCCAGCCATGCCGCTCGGCAGGCGCTCCCCTTGGGCCCCCGGGTTGGACGCAAGTAATTGAAGCTCTTCCTAAATGACATGAGAAGTTAGTGAACTGCGGCGGAGGGGCGCCTGGGCACAACCAAACCTTGAGCTTGGCTGCTGATCCAGAGTGTGCCGCCTTGGCCCTTCTCGGTCACCTTCTGAGAGAACTGAAAAGGTGGTTTACCTGTATGGCTCCCAAAATGTTCACAGTTGCGTCCCGTCAAAGTAAGGCACTTCCATTTTTGCTGGCTGAATGTTTCTGGCTTTTCAGTGTTTTAGCCATTTGTTCAGAGTTTTGGGCCTTTTTATTATATGGATGGTTTTCAGAATAATATTATCCAGCTGTTGATACTGCTCAGCACTATAGACCAGTGGAGTTAGGGAAAAAAAAAAAATCTATAGGGAAAGAAAAAGCAGGGCAGACCAAGAAGGCTGTTATGTTTGGGTTAACTATCAAAAATCACCAAGACAGTCCTTATATGGTGGTTTTCTGGGGATTGAGATTAAAGAGATGGACTTAAACCGTTACCTTGTGTGTCTGCTTCTGGCTTGCTGTATTTACAGTGTTACTGGTAGGGTTGGAAGTTTTTTGGGGGAATTGGATGTGCTGAAGTCTTTGTTTCTAATTTTTTTTAATCTGGGATGTTTTGTACCCCAGTGTAAAAGGGCCATATGCCGTGTTGGTACAGATGTGGTATGGCTGAGAAGATTGCAATTTTTTAAATGCTTTGATACAGGTCTTGGAAATCACCTGCTGTGGTTAATGTTGGTCTGGTAAGGTGTTTATACTGCCTGACGTGCAGCTGAATTAGGACTTTGTGAGTAGCTGCCAGAGCCTTCAAAGGGCAGTTCAGAATTGACTAACGTTTTGAATTGTCCTCTGAGGGCTCCCTTGATGAATAGGGAGCCCGAGGCATCTTCACTAATTCAGGCAAACTAGTTGGATTCCCTGAATTTACATGGAGTGAACAATCCACTGTGTATTCAGGGATTCCTAGAAAATCCAGGGCTTGTTTACAAAGTGCTAGTTTTAAAAATGAATGTCTCGGTTCTTGTGAATGATAATAAAAGTTGGTAGTAACTCAGTCGTTGTCTTCAGATATCCCATGTATCCTTCCCAGATTCATAAAGGAGTTTGAGGGTTTTTTTGTTAGGAGTTTTTTTGGTTTTGTGGTGTTTTTTTGTTTTGTTTTGTTTTTTGTCGGTCCTATAAATGCAACAAGGATGCTAGGTTTTTGCAGTGGATCAGGGAAACGGATCAGACCATAAGTATTGTAAGGCACAGTTATTCTTCCCTTGCTGTTAAGAGATGTTGACTCATGTTGGGATTCAAGAAAGCTGTGTTAAAGTTGGAAATTAATTGATGCATATTGATAGATAAGAACTTGTGCTGTTGCTTATTTATTAAGGGTTTTACAGTATCACCACCCCCCCAAACAAAAAGGCTTTACAACAAACTCCCCACCTCCCCCCCATTTCATTCTGCTTTTTCTCACTGTCCATTATAAAGGACTAGTACCAGTACTGCTAAATTTCATTTCTTTGTTTTGCACTTCTTGCCAAAGGATCCCCAGGGTTGAAAGAATGCTAGTCGTATTGAGTTGGTATGCAGCTGGCCTGAAATGGTTTTCCATTCTGTATGCCTTTTCTCCTTTCCTGTCCATGTTTTCCAAATCACCCACAGATTTGTGAAAATTATACCAACCTTCAAATTTTGTCTAAAAGTAGTTTTAAATGAAGTTTATTCTTAGTCATTGCTGCATGCATCGTGGTCTAGGGTTTGCATGATTTTGTACATGCTGTTAAGGTAATAATACAGTATGGACTGAAGAAAGAATTGCAGAATGTGTTTTTGTTTTAATGTTGTAGAAAAGACTACTTGTAAGTAGCATTTTTGAGGATGCTTCATTCAGGAGATTGGGTATTCTGTAAACAAACCTATAGAGATCACAGGATGTGTTCTGCCATTGGAAAGCCAGGTAAAGTGGTGTGCTAATGTGCATTGATCAGAGGAGACAAATGTGCTGGGGAAGGGTGCTAAAGCTATGGGCAAATGTTTTCAGTTTAATACAGTTTATTTCAGTGAGAACTTACAGCACTTATGTTTCTTCTCTTTCAGATTACAGCAAAAGCAGCTGTCATTTTTGTTACACTTCAGTATAATGTTACCATTCCTGCCACAGGTATGTATCTTGCAGGAGGTTAGTTATGAGACAGTGTGTTCAGATGTTATTAGTATGACATATTTTCTAGACTGAGGGTAAGTGAATGTGTCAATTTGCATAGACACTAAGCAATTTTCAAGGACTCCACTTTATTTTTAGTAAAACTCCATTTTAATTAGGTTAGGGACAGTGTTTCTGTTCTGCTGGGTTCTTCATTAGTGCTAAAACACCATCTGACTGGTATATAAGTTCAAAGTTANGGAAAGAAAAAGCAGGGCAGACCAAGAAGGCTGTTATGTTTGGGTTAACTATCAAAAATCACCAAGACAGTCCTTATATGGTGGTTTTCTGGGGATTGAGATTAAAGAGATGGACTTAAACCGTTACCTTGTGTGTCTGCTTCTGGCTTGCTGTATTTACAGTGTTACTGGTAGGGTTGGAAGTTTTTTGGGGGAATTGGATGTGCTGAAGTCTTTGTTTCTAATTTTTTTTAATCTGGGATGTTTTGTACCCCAGTGTAAAAGGGCCGTATGCCCTGTTGGTACAGATGTGGTATGGCTGAGAAGATTGTTGCAATTTTTTAAATGCTTTGATACAGGTCTTGGAAATCACCTGCTGTGGTTAATGTTGGTCTGGTAAGGTGTTTATACTGCCTGACGTGCAGCTGAATTAGGACTTTGTGAGTAGCTGCCAGAGCCTTCAAAGGGCAGTTCAGAATTGACTAACGTTTTGAATTGTCCTCTGAGGGCTCCCTTGATGAATAGGGAGCCCGAGGCATCTTCACTAATTCAGGCAAACTAGTTGGATTCCCTGAATTTACATGGAGTGAACAATCCACTGTGTATTCAGGGATTCCTAGAAAATCCAGGGCTTGTTTACAAAGTGCTAGTTTTAAAAATGAATGTCTCGGTTCTTGTGAATGATAATAAAAGTTGGTAGTAACTCAGTCGTTGTCTTCAGATATCCCATGTATCCTTCCCAGATTCATAAAGGAGTTTGAGGGTTTTTTTGTTAGGAGTTTTTTTGGTTTTGTGGTGTTTTTTTTTTGTTTTGTTTTTTGTCGGTCCTATAAATGCAACAAGGATGCTAGGTTTTTGCAGTGGATCAGGGAAACGGATCAGACCATAAGTATTGTAAGGCACAGTTATTCTTCCCTTGCTGTTAAGACATGTTGACTCATGTTGGGATTCAAGAAAGCTGTGTTAAAGTTGGAAATTAATTGATGCATATTGATAGATAAGAACTTGTGCTGTTGCTTATTTATTAAGGGTTTTACAGTATCACCACCCCCCCAAACAAAAAGGCTTTACAACAAACTCCCCACCTCCCCCCCATTTCATTCTGCTTTTTCTCACTGTCCATTATAAAGGACTAGTACCAGTACTGCTAAATTTCATTTCTTTGTTTTGCACTTCTTGCCAAAGGATCCCCAGGGTTGAAAGAATGCTAGTCGTATTGAGTTGGTATGCAGCTGGCCTGAAATGGTTTTCCATTCTGTATGCCTTTTCTCCTTTCCTGTCCATGTTTTCCAAATCACCCACAGATTTGTGAAAATTATACCAACCTTCAAATTTTGTCTAAAAGTAGTTTTAAATGAAGTTTATTCTTAGTCATTGCTGCATGCATCGTGGTCTAGGGTTTGCATGATTTTGTACATGCTGTTAAGGTAATAATACAGTATGGACTGAAGAAAGAATTGCAGAATGTGTTTTTGTTTTAATGTTGTAGAAAAGACTACTTGTAAGTAGCATTTTTGAGGATGCTTCATTCAGGAGATTGGGTATTCTGTAAACAAACCTATAGAGATCACAGGATGTGTTCTGCCATTGGAAAGCCAGGTAAAGTGGTGTGCTAATGTGCATTGATCAGAGGAGACAAATGTGCTGGGGAAGGGTGCTAAAGCTATGGGCAAATGTTTTCAGTTTAATACAGTTTATTTCAGTGAGAACTTACAGCACTTATGTTTCTTCTCTTTCAGATTACAGCAAAAGCAGCTGTCATTTTTGTTACACTTCAGTATAATGTTACCATTCCTGCCACAGGTATGTATCTTGCAGGAGGTTAGTTATGAGACAGTGTGTTCAGATGTTATTAGTATGACATATTTTCTAGACTGAGGGTAAGTGAATGTGTCAATTTGCATAGACACTAAGCAATTTTCAAGGACTCCACTTTATTTTTAGTAAAACTCCATTTTAATTAGGTTAGGGACAGTGTTTCTGTTCTGCTGGGTTCTTCATTAGTGCTAAAACACCATCTGACTGGTATATAAGTTCAAAGTTATTCTTACTCTGGTTTTGCAAGTGACGATCTTTACTAGTCAACAGTGGTAGTTTAACATAATTTTATTGTCCCCCTTCAATGCATTTGGGTAAGCTTCATAAGTGCACTTAAGTTTTCATGTTTATAATACGTCTTTCCGAATCAAATTGATTCGTGATGTGATGGAGAAGATTATTGTAAACCATCTAGTGATCTAACTCATGACGGCAGTTTAATTTGACTTCTGTTTGTTCAGCTGACTACAAACTACTTCTATATGAAAGGTTTCACTTTGAAAAACAAACTTATTAGTGATTAAACTGTATTGATGCCTAACAGTTAATTCTGTTTGTCTTTTAGAAGAACAATCTGCAGAAACAATCTCTCTCTATCACTATGGCATCAAAGACTTGGCTACAATTTTCTTTTACATGCTTGTAGCAATAATCATACATGCTATAATTCAGGAGTACGTACTGGATGTAAGTACATAATACTAATTCCTTTCATCAAGGTAATTGTCAAGTTTTAATTAGACTTTAAGACTATTAACTTAATAGTAAACTTTTGCATTAAAGCTTTTAACTGTTAAAACATGCATCGAAACTTAGATGTTCTAATGCAGTTAACAGGTAAATGTTAAGTACTGCAGCATATGAATAACAATGGACTTTCATTTCAGAAAATTAACAGGAAAATGCACTTTTCAAAAACAAAGCATAGCAAGTTCAATGAGTCTGGGCAACTTAGTGCATTCTACCTTTTCTCCTGTGTTTGGGGAACAAGTATTCTTGTCTCTGTAAGTATGTTTTCTCTTCTTATGAGATTTCAAAAGCTTCACTTATGATGATGACGATAAATAAGTTTTGGCTTATTTTTCTGGTTTTAGTTGGTTTTAATATTAAGCAGGGACAAGTTTAGGGATTCTGTGTAGGCTGTAGTCATAACGGAGTATAAAGTCCAGTAGTGTTACTGTGGCTCAGTCTGAATTAATTTACTGTCAACTGAATAAGGTAAAACTTTTTAGCTCTGCTATGGTACTTCATTTTCTCTAGTGTTTTTTGTGTTGGCTTGTTAGTGTAAAGTAAATGTTAAAAAAGCATCATATATAGCATGTTGGCAGCTTAGGGAATGGATGTATGGGCAGACTGCTGTAGGCTTAGGTGAGTGTGTGCTTTTAGATGGCATGCTCTTTACTGGTGGCTGTATGTGTATCAGCTTAGTTTCAAAGAAGGGGAAGAGTTTTTTGTTCTGGGGTTTGGTGTTGTTTTTTTTTTTCCTTTAACATAATGACTCCTGAAAAAAACTTTCCTTCTCTTAGTTAAGCTCAAAGTGTGTCAGCAATTTACAGGGGAAGACTATGGCTGTAGTGATGCTGAAATAACCTCCATCTCATAAGGACACTCTTATCTTGAGTGAATGCTTGGTTTGTTTGGTTGCTTTCTATTTTTCTAAGCCAATACAGCTGCCTCTTAGGTTTGGGTTTGGGGTGGGTTTTTTTGTTTTGTTTTTGTTTTGGTGTTATGGGTTTTTTTTGTAAGAGAAAATATATTCATCTGCAGCTTTTACCTTTGTGTGTGTGTAGATGTATGCATGTTTGTATGTACACATGCGCATATACCTAAATACGTACATGTATGTATGTTCATTCATTATTTCTGACTAGGAAGTAGCATGTTTGAGGGTTTATTGGGGTTTTTTGTTTGTTTTTTTAGGAGAACTATATATCAGATCCAACCTCTCTGTGGAGGGACTATCCGCACACTCTGATTCCGTAAGGCCTCTTCCTTAGAGGATTGTTGGGGAGAGAAGGGAGTGTTTTAAACTTAGGGTGTGTCACATACAATCTTTGTAGAATAAATAGTCTGTAAAACTGTATTAATTGTTAATGTATTGTTGCTTGTATTTATGGAGGAACTTGCTTCTCTGTCAATTTGTAGCATACAGAGTTCTCTTTCTGTAGGCTATTATTTAAAGAATTATGTTTTTTCAGGCTTTATCTTAATGATTTTGTTTTTAAAAGATCTGACTTGAGTTGGCTGGCAGGCAGGATCTATATTTTTCTTTCTTTAGAGACTTTGATTAAATGTATTCAGTAGGAAGCTTCTGAAATGTTTTAAGTTCATTAATAAAAAGTAATATTCTTCAATTCTTGCTGTATTGTACAGGTTTCAAATGAAGTTTTTCTACATCTTACAGTTGGCATATTGGTTTCATGCTTTTCCAGAATTGTACTTCCAGAAAACTAAAAAAGTAAGTTCAAAATGTAAATCAAAAGAACTCCAAACAAAGCAGCTTGAACAGTGGAATAGTTAATGTCTTTTGGACTTCCAGAGTAATGTGTTACCCTAGATTTCCTACTCTGTTCTTATTTGTGACCCACTTTTCCTGATGGAATTTTGGGTGCTCAAATGCCCATGTAAGAAGGTAGGTTTTTTCTTTTCAGCTAAATCCTGTATTTCTAATTGCAGTAAAAGTGCTATATATCTGTTGCGTAAATAAAAATTACTAGTGTTTTTCATCTACTAAAAGAATTTTCCCTTGAGCAGATGAATGTAAGACTTTCTTTTCAAACTTTTTTATTTCTTGTAATGCTTAGTCTGAATAGTCTCACTGAAATCTAGAACTGCTTCATGAATCATGATACAGGTGTAGAATGTAAGCAGTAAATAATTTAATAAATCCAAGGAATATTAAAATCTGGGATTTTATTTAAATACCACTGTCCTCAGCAGAAGTTCTGCTTAATTGTGTATTGAGGTTGGTTTTTTTCAATGCTCAATTTTTAACAGCATCCTTTTCCCCCTAAGGGTTTTCTCTGTTGGGGTTCTCAAAACGCTAAGTTTACTGTAGATTTTGTGTAGCACACTTCTTGCCTTCCTGGACTGATTTAAGTAGCCTCTCTGCATGGTTTTGCTCAGGCTCATTTTGCATATGCAGTTTCCTTTTTAAGCTTTTCTGTTTTAAACTCTTCAACATGGCTTTACCAAGGGCAGGTTGTGCTTGACTAATTCAGTGGCCTTCTATGACGGAGTGAGTGACTGCATCAGTGGATGAGTGAAGCGCTACCTGAACTTCTGTTAAAGCTTTTTATATGGTCCCCTGCAGTGTTCTTACCTCTAAATTGGAGACAGATGGATTTGATGGATGGACTGTCAGATAGATAAGGAACTGGCTGGATGACTGGTCCAAAGAGTTACAGTCAGTGGCTCAATGTCCAAATGAAACCAGTAATGAGCGGTGTTCTTCAAGGGTCTGTACTGGGACCAGTGCTATTTAATGTCTTCATCAGTGACATAGATAGTGGGATTGAGTGCACTCAGCAAGTTTGCAGATTACACCAAGATGAGTGGTGCAGCACATTTACTTGAGGGAAGGTATGTAATGCAGAGGGATCTTAACAGGCGTGAGGACGGTGTGAACCTCATGAAGTTCTATAAGGCCAAGTGCAAGGTCCTGCACCTAGGTCATAGGAATCCCCAACATCAATAGGGGCCGGGTCGATGAAGGGATCAAGAGCAGCCCTGCAGAGAGAAGGACTTGGAAGTACTGGTGGATGACAAGCTGGACGTGAGCTGGCAATGGGCGCTTGCAGCCCAGAAAGCCAACCATGTCCTGGGCTACATCAAAAGAAGTGTGGCCAGCAGGTCGAGGGAGGTGATTCTACCCCTCTACTCTGTTTTTGTGAGACCCCACCTGGAGTACTGCATCCAGCTCTGGAGCCATCAACATAAGAAGGACACAGACCTGTTGGAGCGGGTCCAGAGGAGGGCCACAAAAATTACCAGAGGGCTGGAGCACCTCTCCTATGGAGAGAGGCTGAAAGAGTTGGGGTTGTTCAGCCTGGAGACAAGACGGTTCCAGGCAGACCTTACTGCGGTCTCTCAATATTTGAAGGGGGCTTATAAGAAAGATGGAGAAAGACTTTTTATTGAGGCCTGTAGTGACAGGACAAGGAGCAATGATTTTAATCTGAAAGAGAGTAGATTTAGATTAGATACAAGGAATACATAGATTTAGATTAGATACAAGGAATACATAGATTTAGATTTGATACAAGGAATACATTCTTTACAATGAGGGCAATGAGACACTGGAACAGATTGCTCGGAGAAATTGTGGAGGCCCCATCCCTGGAAGTGTTCAAGGACAGGCTGGATGGGGCTTTAAGCAACCTGGTCTAATGAAAGATGTCCCTGCCCGTGGCAGGAGGTGTTGGACTAGATGACCTATAAAGACTCCCTTCCAACTCAAACCATTCTGTGTTGTTGCTCTGTGACTGGACTGTGTCTCTGCTGCCAGAGTTCTGCTTTAGTCCAGAAAATGAAACTTACATCTTATGTAACCATAGGTCTTTGTTCAAAAGCCTAGAAGAGGTTTGGGAAAACGGTAATGAGATGCTTTGTTTTCGTGCTGATCAGATGCAGTATAAACACTGATGTTTTGCAGATACCCTGCAGCTGATGTTTGCATATTGTGCTAGTGATACCTCTTGAATTTGACTTCATATACAAGTGTGGAGTTTTTTTTAACATAACTTCAGGAAAGCTGTCATAAGTGGCAGAAGTGCTGCATATTGAATAGTAGTGTTTTACTGCGTCACTGCTTGGAATTTTCGCCTGTCTTTTGCATTAAGTTTGAAGAATGATAGTACATTTGTTTTACCAAGTTAGCAGTTGCTATTTCTTTCACCACAGTTTAACCTCTGCCATCTTGGCTTCTCTCAGGTCTAGCTGTCTATACTGCTGATGTGGGCAAGAAAAGAAGTTCTTAACTCACCGTTCTGTATGGCAGTGTATACCTCTGCGTATGTTATTCCAGTAGGCCTTCAGCCTATAACAGTTTGTCTAAGCAGGCAGCATGGGCTATTTAAATGTTACCTCAGTTCTCAAGATAAAGTGCAAAGGCTCATCTTGGTAGTCCTTGGAGAAACTGAGCATTTGTGCTGACTATTCTCTAATTTGTTTGAAAGAACTCATTTCTTGTTTTCTTTTAGAGTAGGTCTAGAGGACAGTCCAGAGGAGGGCCACAAAAACTATGAGAGGGCTGGAACTACTCTCCTACGAAGACAGGCTGAGAGTTGGGGTTGTTCAGCCTGGAGAAGAGAAGGCTCCAGGGAGACCTTATAGTCCCTTCCAGTACCTAAAGGGGGCCTACAGGAAAGATGGGGAGGGATGCTTTATCAGGGAGTGTAGCAATAGGATGAGGGGTAACTGTTTTAAACTGGAAGAGGGTGGATTTAGATTAGATATTAGGAAGAAATTTTTCATGTGAGGGTGGTGAGACACTGGAACAGGTTGCCCAGAGAAGTTGTGGATGCCCCACCCCTGGAAGTGTTCAAGGCCAGGCTGGATGGGGCTTTGAGCAACCTGGTCTAGTGGGAGGTGTCCCTGCCTCTAGCAGGGGGGTTGGAACTAGAAGGTCCCTTCCAACTCTAACCATTCTATGATTCTATGACAAAGCTGAAGCCTCTTGCTTGAAGTTTAGGGAATCTTTCTAAAAAGTAGGAGTTTCTTAAGCACAACTGAATATACTCTGCATACCACTTCAGGACAGATTTTTTTATTGTCATCTCATGTTTTTTCTGTTCTCAGATGGCACTTTCTGCTTTCCATGTGCTGTGTGTCTATACTGTAATTCACATCTCTTCCTCTTTATTATTTCATCTCTATGAAGTGTTAAATTGCATGGGGCTGGCTAAAACCTAATTTGAAGTGTGACCATGTAGCTTAGCGTGACTGGTTAATAACCTTATTCTCTGTATTTGTCAGCAACAGTGTGCCAGAATCTTGAATGATCTTGAATTTTTAAAATAGATGTCATACTTCGAAACCTTTTCATTTTGGTTCATAGGCTGTTATTTTATTTCCGTAGCAGTCTGACAGAATCTATGTACAACTGTAGGAAGTTATCTGATGATACAGTAATGCACACCAAATAAGTATTGTAATAGCTAGTACAAATTCACAGTAGTCATATCAGATAAAACTGGGCCCTTTTAAAAAGCATCTTTTTGATGTTTGATGCATTTTCTCACAATGGCGTATGTCTAAGATATTATTAGTAAGTAAACAATAAGTTACATGTGGAATTAGATGATCTAGGCTGAGTAATTCAGTGCCAGAACAGGCCACGTTAAGGTAGCTGATAAACCATGAAGAATTTCCAAGTCTAGGTAATGCTTTGTAATAATATATATCATTGTACTATAACGTATAACATTATGTGTAATACATAATGACTTTTTTCTTCCTAATAGGAAGATATCTTTCGCCAGATTGTCTACATTGGACTTTATCTCTTCCATATTGCTGGAGCCTATCTCCTGAAGTAAGTCAATTGTAGACTTTTGCTGGCTTCATTCTCTGTCTTAAACATCTAACAAAATGTCTGAATGTTTGTTTTATTTGTTTTTATAGTCTGACCCATCTTGGACTTGTTCTTCTGGTATTGCATTACTTCGTTGAATTTCTTTTCCATATATCCCGTCTTTTCTACTTCAGTGATGAAAGATACCAGAAAGGGTAAGTAGTCTTCATCTTTTAAATTCATGTCATTTCTGTCTCAAAGCCATGTGCATTTAACTAACCAGAAACTAAAATTGCAAAGAAGTTCAAACAATGTTTCCTTAGAGGCCATGGTTCTGCAGACTAGTTCTAGTATTTATATCTCTAAAACAACCAAGTTTTTTACCTTATTCACCTATTTATGTAAATGTTAGTAGCAGTATAAAGTGAAATAAAATCTTACACTATGTGTTAATATTTAAAAAAAAAAAAGTTTTGTAGAGGAAAGGGGCAGCATAGGTTGCTAATGCAGCCATTTCTATAGGTACTTTGTAACAAAAAAAAATTGTGAGGCAGTGCTTCTCTTGCTTTTTTTTTCTTCTCTGAGTACTAGAAATACAAAACTAGTTTAGGATGGGTGCAAAACAATGAATTTAGGTATATTCATAAATTTCAAACAAATTTACGTGGTAAAGAGTAAATATTTGTGTTTTTAGTACTTGTGAACAGAAAATTAATTTAGTTTTTGTGTTTTTCATTGTAGATTTTCACTCTGGGCAGTTCTTTTTGTTTTGGGAAGGCTTCTCACCTTGATTCTCTCAGTCCTCACTTTTGGCTTTGGATTGGCAAGAGCAGAAGATCAGCAGCTGAATTTCAGTACTGGAAACTTTAATATCCTGGCTGTTAGGTACAGTAAACTTGGAACAGTTCCTAAGCATGAGCTGTAAACCTGTGTTAAATACACAATATAAATGGTATGGTATTAATGCTAGTAATTCTGAATGGTTAGGTGTTGCCATGCAACCAAGGGGATCAATAGGAATACCTTCTGTGACAAACTTGTAAGGCACAGTGAAATGAATTGAAGAATTTACAGTCTATAGCTGAGAAATCTGTAACAGCTTACTGTATTTTTTTTTGTTAGCAAAAACAATTGAAAGGAATATCGAATTACAGAGGTTACTTTCAAATGTTTTAGAGTTAGTGAAATTAATTCTAGATACAATTGCAGTGACTTTATAGAGGTCAGGGCGTTATACCCAGAGCATCTTTGATCCTGGTTGAAGATTCCTACCTCTTTCTCTGCCTTTATCATGTCTCCTATTGCTGCTATGTGATTCAGAATGTTCAGCCAACCACCTGGCCTTTTTGGTGAATTAAATCCAGAAAAGGAAGTTATTAAAACACTGGCAATGTCAGCATTACCCTGCAGAATTGATACTCAGAACTGCAAGACTCTCTTAAACCATTTTCATTTGTTACTACCTGGTACCTTGAGGCTAATACTGAGAAAGGATAAAGCAGGAAAGAAATCTAGTGCTTTCCAGTTTTGATGGCGGAGCAGAGACTTCACTGTCACTGTGAATTTAGTTTAGTTCAGCTGTGATATGCCCACTCGCCCTGTGTGGGCTAACTCTTACTTGGCTTAGAAGATGGATGTTACTAGGAGGGGGGAGGGAGAAGTCACACCAAAATAAAACCAAACCACAAATTTTTACAAATACATATTATCTAGAAGGAATCATTTTAATGTGATTGAGGAACCTGAGTAAAAAGGCAGTCAGTTTTTTCTGTGTCACAATCTGAGGTGGTGTTTTATTTTCCTTTCTTCTTTGGATGATGAGATAAACTTACTGATAAACATTTACCTGTGTTTTGTTTCTAGAATCAGTGTGCTGGCCTCCATCTGCATGACTCAAGCATTTATGATGTGGAAGTTCATTAATTTCCAGCTTCGGAGATGGAGAGAGCATTCTTCTTCTCAGCCTCAGTCAGTGAAAAAGAAGTTCGTAACAGCTAAAGGAAAGACCTCCAGAAAAGAAAGAGGTTTGTATTTTCAGTTATCCTGTTGCCTTTACTTCTCAAAAACAACTTCAGGTAATGGAGAGCCTTTTTTTAACATAATTGCTAAAGAATCATAGAATGGCTTAGGTTGGAAAGGACCTTGAAGATCATCGAGTTCCAACCCCCCTGCCATAGGCAGGGACACCTCCCACTAGACCAGGTTGCCCAAGGCCACATCCAGCCTGGCCTTGAACACCTCCAGGGATGGGGCCTCAACAACCTCTCGGGGCAACCTGTTCCAGTGCCTTACCACCCTTAAAGTGACAAGCTTCTTCCTAATGTTCAATCTAAACCTGCCCTCTTCCAGTTTGAAGCCATTCCCCCTCGTCCTATCACTACATGCCCTAGTAAAAAGTCCTTCCCCAGCTCTCCTGTAGGCCCCCTTTAGGTACTGGAAGGCTGCAATAAGATCTCCCCGGAGCCTTCTCTTCTCCAGGCTGAACAGCCCCAACTCTTTTCAGCCTCTCCTCATAGGAGAGGTGCTCCAGCCCTCGGAGAGCCCTTCGTGGCCCTCCTCTGGACATGTTCCAGCAGGTCCATGTCCTTCTTATGTTGGGGACTCCAGAACAGGATGCAGTACTCCAGGTGGGGTCTCACAAAAGCAGAGTAGAGGGGCAGAATCACCTCCCTCGACCTGCTGGCCACACTTCTTTTGATGCAGCCCAGGATGCGGTTGGCCTTCTGGGCTGCGATCGCACATTGCTGGCTCATGTTGAGTTTCTCGTCAATCAGCACACCCAGGTCCTTCTCCTCAGTGCTGCTCTCCAGCCATTCCCTGCCGAGCCTGTATTTGTGCTTGGGATTGCCCTGACCCAGATGTAAGACCTTGCACTTGGCCTTGTTGAACTGCATGAGGTTGGCTTGGGCCCACCTCTCCAGCCTGTCCGGGTCCCTCTGGATGGCATCCTTCCCCTCCAGCGTGTCTGCCTCGCCAAACAGCTTGGTATCATCAGCAAACTTGCTGAGGGTGCACTCGACCCCATTGTCCATGTCTCCAACAAAGATGTTGAACAGTACAGGTTCCAGTACCGAAACATTTTGTGTTTCACTTGCAAGTGAGATGACTCAGTTACAGAAACAGTATTGGTGAATATTGTTGTGTTGGGGTGTGTTTTAATTTAAAAAGTTCACTATAAATTGTTTGGTTTTTCTCTTTTAATTGACTGAATGAAGGAATTACCGTTTCTTTAGCTAATGAAACAGGAGATTTTTATTATATCTGATTTTATTACTTGAGCATATTGTGCCATGATTAACGTTTTGTTCCCTTAAAAAGGGAACAGACATGTTTTGAGATCTGTTCTTGTTATCAATTACTTCTAAATTTTTCTTGTAATTAATTTCAAGCTTGTTTTACATTACCACTAAACTCTGAGGTTTTAGGGCAAGGAGATCATTTGATGATCCAGTAAATAAGCTCATATTGAACTGTTTTTACTTTTTGATACTTCTTTTAAGGGGAGGTAGTAACTACCTGTATAGAAGCATTTGGAAGTGGACTAATGACTACAGGTTTGACTTCTTGATTATGCCATACTTTTCCTGTGGAAACAGCATGAAAGATGAACGGAATTCTTTATCCTCCAAGGAAAATTATGTGCTCACTTAAAAAAACAAATCCCTACGCTTCAGTATTTCTGTTGTATCAAGTTAAACTTCTCCTAGCTTGAGTAGCTTCTGCACTTTTTGAAACTGCTTGAGTCATTTCAAAAGCTTATTTCAGCGTGATCCTTTGCTAGCAATCACGTATTGCCAACCTGTTCCACTTTTTGATACACTGAACGTAACATGTGAAGACCATTTGCACTGAGAACTGAGATTTATGGTCAGAGATCAATTCAGAGATATTTTTTTTCAAGATTCTTTTCTATTAAAATTAAGTGCTTTAGAGTATTTCTGTACTCCTTTTTGATGACTTGTAATTATCCCAACTTGGCTTTTATGTGGTGGTAGGGTTTTCTGTTTTCATCAGTAAACCCAGTTGTTGGCTTTTTTTTGAGTGAAGGTAGTTTCCTATGTAAGTGTCCTTCTTAATCAAAACTTCATGTTCATTGTGTCTTTGTTTTTTGTGCAATTAATGACAAATATTTTTAAAGCATAACCTTAAATGGCATTTTAATTAGCCAGTCAAAAATGTAGTAGCTTTTTAAAATCTCTTGAACTATTTCGTTTGTGTAATTTGGTGAATTTGCTAGTTTTCACCCAACTTCAATGGAGACTTTCAAGTGGTAAATGAATAGTGAAAAAGGCAGTTAATTGGAATTGTGGTTTTATTCACAAAATAATTGAGCTATGCCGTCTTAAAGACTGGGGAATTTTTCAGCTTATTTTAAACGGGAAGAAAAGAACTTTAAAATGGGAGAGGTTAGTGTTGTTTCAGATTCTTCTGTTTTGAAGATTCGTGTAATGTTATCTGTTCAGAACTCTTGCACAGGATGCATCAAGACTGTGTATTTGAACTGTTTAAAACAGGGATTTTTTTTGTGTGTGTGGTTGGGTGGACTTTTGGGAGCCAGGGTACAATAAAATGTGTACTTTTAGGCTATGCCAAAAGCAAGAAATGACAGTAGAAAAATCCTACTGGTGATGTAGGTGGGGTTCCCAGGCACATGCTGATTCTTGTTCTTTGTTTTACTTACACATGTTTTGACTTAACTGTTTAAGAAAATAGGATTTCAGTTGGTTGGCTTGGATCTAGCTCATTGTCTGTAAGCTTCTTGATTTAAGAATAACACAAACTTTTTGAAAAGTGTCCAAAGACTACCTTATGTAGGCTTAAAATGGTGGTGGTGTTTACAACCAAATATGTCGGATAGAATTTGACTGTTCTTATGTGACTAATTGGGCCTGTGTCTGGTTTCACCCTCATGTATGTTTCTGATTTTATTATTTTCTTGTAGTTGCCCATTTGCATAAACGGGAGCATTTGGGGGTAGTGGGGGAGAGAGGGAGATCAACAGTTGTTTTTGTGGATTGGCCACACTCTGTGGTGATCGGCAACATATCTGCAGATAGAAAACATTAGTTTAACCAGTTATTTGTATAAAAAAAATGCAATGCTTGAAGTAAGAATGGTACTGTAAGTCGGAGCAGAGATGTTAAGCAGCAAGCATTATAGCTGGCTATGCACTCTCTCTATATGTTAAAGTATATATTTAAAAAATGTGTGTATGTGTTTATAAACTTTTCCTGTATATATGAAAAGCTTGTAAAGGTAAGTGAAGGAGTGTAACTTTAGCAAGAATTAAAGTATGAAGTAGATGGGATAAACAAAAAAAAAATCTATACCAGGGAATTATGTATATACTGTGTGTCTCCAGAATTCCACAGGACAGTCTCATCTAAAGGTTGAGTATTTTATTTTTTAAGAGAATATCTTCTAAAATATTATAGCTGGCCTTGATTTTCAGTGTAGACACGTATAATGCACACATTTCAGTGTCTGGCCCATGTCAGGAAACCGGACTTAATTGTAGTAAACTTTAAATTTTGCACTTCATAAAACTTCACTATACTGTTGCATTATGAATGGTAGTGATGAGGTTTAACAAAGAAGGTATATCAGAAAAGAAGTTAAAAAACTGTTTGTATAGGACTACAAAAATGTAATAAAATATAAAGTGTCTCATTGTATCTGAAAAATGTGTTGTTCTTTTTTCTAGAAAATGGAATAAATGGAACAGTGACCTCAAATGGAGCAGACTCGCCTCGTAGCAGGAAGGATAAATCGTCGTAAAACTGGGTTTTGTTAAGTTAATTGACTAATGTCCCCAAAGAATCTGCTTTTTACATGGATGGCCCTTCAGCACTAGAGGTGTTATGGATTAAAGAAAATACAATTCATGTTTTTTGATTATTGCTGTTGTTTTGAGAAACTTTTTTTAAAAGCCATTTTGACTAAGGAAAAAGGTTTATCTGTCTTCAAATACTTGGGGGGGGGATACACACTTTTTAAATAACATTGACACTTTTTTAAACATTTATTGTGATGAAATAACTTCACTTAATGAGGATCACTGTTGCAATGTATTATTTCCTTCCAGTTTTTGTAATCTTGGTGATATATACTGTTCTACCAACTTCACTTTTTCCAAGTTCTTCAAGAAGTACTGCAAAATTGAAGTAAAAAACTTAGTATGCGTTTTCAAATACTTTGGCTTTTCAGTTAATTACCTTGATTCAAATTTACAGTTCAAATTTGGATTCTGAGACCACACCAATAAACCTCTTTATTTTGTAGTTACTAGCCACACAATGTCTGCTCTAAGAATTGCCCCATATCATTAAAACAAAACTGAACTAATTGGAAATGTTGCAGAGTCTTATTGTTTGTTGGTTAGAAATCTCTTACAAGGAACAAACCACCTTTTTGAGATATAGCTTTAGCACTTGAAAATTAGAAGGGAGCTGTATGGTCATAGAAAGAGTTGATTTGAGTAGCACTGTTAACTCCTGTCTGTGCTTTTAAAGTGTATGTATCTTGGAGAATTAGTGTGTGTTGGACCTTCTTTGAAAACTTGTCTGTCTGATTTTAGAGGGTGGAGGTTCTTGCAGTGTGTTGTTGTAATTGTTTTAGGAGGCATTTAATGCTCCATGAAGAGGGAATTTGTTAGATTAATGGATCAAGTTGAGAAACATTCCTTTATTCTAACTGCTTTGCTTTGTTTC
The DNA here is from genome assembly GCA_008711295.1 of Anarhynchus alexandrinus. NCBI lineage: Eukaryota > Metazoa > Chordata > Aves > Charadriiformes > Charadriidae > Anarhynchus > Anarhynchus alexandrinus. The sequence goes on along the minus strand of VUYV01000173.1, from coordinate 1,985,825 downwards.
ACCTCTGTTAGGAAATAGTTTGATTTCTCCTATATATATTTTTATGAAAAAAATATTTAAAAGCTACAACTTCTTAAAATTGATTTATTGTGCCCTTTGCTACAACTGGAAAAATCTTAATTTAAGATTTTTTCCATTATCTGTCTTTCATAATTGTATTAAATGTGAAGCTTTGTCCAGTTAATTTTCCAGTTTAATATGCAGTTAATGTTTCCTCCGTACCCTTTTGTAATGGGTATAATTCAACCCATTTCACTTGAGACAATGAGTTAGAGATTTAATTCAGTCTTAAGAAGAAGTTGTTAAATTAGTCTTTCCAGTTAAGCCAAGTATTGGACTGCTTATTGATTGAGAGGAGTAATTATGAGCAATCAAGCTGATAAATAAAATAGTTTTAATTAAAAACTGCTATTATAGTTGAGTTTATACCCAACAAAATAATAAATCTGCATTCTGTGTCTTCTACAGTTTGATTGCTTAGTATGCAGAATAAACATTTCTAGCACAAAATCTTGACTACAAGTAACTATCAATTCTTCAATCGTTTAGTGCTATTTAGACTTGTTGCAGTATAATTTATTATACGTTTCAGCTAATTTTAGTCACAGTTCCTGAATACCTACTTCACAGCTCCTGAAGTGGACTTGACAGACTTGGACTTGCTTAACTTGAGTACTCTGGGGCAGCATGCCCTGTAATATGCCCAGTCTGCTTCAGTGGAAGTACCTATACCATATCTTGATTTGACGAAATAAAACTCAAGCGGTGAAGCTGTGACTCTATGTGATCTGACTGTGAAACTGGAAAATTGGAACTCGGAAATTTTGAGGGAATTGCATACATTAAATACTCACTGCACAAAATCATGTTTCATGTCTGTTGTTTCTAAAAAGACCTTCATAGATTCTTTGTGCCTTGCTCTCAAGTTGTACCTTAAGCCAAAAGGGGCAAAATTTAAAGGTTATAGTCTGGTACTTTGACTCNAGTTGTACCTTAAGCCAAAAGGGGCAAAATTTATAGTCTGGTACTTTGACTTTAAATCAGTTTACTTGTAATATCTGGTTGTCCTGGGCCTGTCAAAATCATAAGGAGGAAACAAATTGTGAAGGGAGTATTTAAGGTACTTCTTGAGATCTTTAAGACTTATTGGAGTCTGAGGGTTGTAATAGTTGTTTCCCTAAGGCAAACTGTTTCTTGTAAACCTTATTCTTTGGCACAGTAGTCTGGAAGTGAACCTGAAGTTTACATTTCATAAAACTTCAAAGGAGTATATTCTTGCCTGTTAATTCTGATGTTGCTTTATGTCTCCTTTTGGCCTTATGGATGTTCTTGGCCTTTGGACTTTGAAAAAAGCACTTTTGTTTCCACGATGGCTTAATCTTTGTCCTTGCCTTATAGGAGTTGTTGCTTTCTGCCAAGTAATGGATAATTTCAGTTGTTCTAGAATCAGAACAATACTTCAGTTCAATAATTTCCGTTGTTCTAGAATCTGGATAGAGTATAGAAAGCCAGTTTCTTTTGTCTCTTGTGTCATTTTCTTCCCTGAAAGGGTTGTCAAACATTGGAACAGGCTGCCCAGGCAAGTGGTACAATTGCCATCCCCGGAGGTATTTACAAGACGGGTAGATGTGGTGCTTAGGGATGTGGTTTAGTGGTGGTTTTGACAGTGTTAGGTTGATGGTTGGACTTGATGATCTTAAAGGTCCCTTCCAATCTAAATGATTCTATAACTAAAAATACATATTTATCACTTTGAGGCAAAAGCAATAATTTTTAGTTTTCTTTCTTGGGGTGGAAACCCCCATGAATTTAGATTTTGAGACTTCTATTTCCAGTTTGATATTACTTGTTTGGGCATAAGAATATTGTTTGCTTGGATAACTTCTTTTGAATTGCTTAAAACTGACTTTCAAATTTTATTGCATTTTGGCTCTTTGTAATCTGGGATTCAGTAATCTGGAAGAAGATTAGTTGTCTAATCATGTTTTCTTAATTATGGAATCAGGAAAATTAGAAATGGAAATTACTGAAGAACTCATTATCATTATTATTAGACTGTAGTAATTTATCTTGGTCGATTACCAGGTCCCACAAAGAGAAGGCTTTGTTAATGTAGATGCATTTGAGTTGAGTAATTCATACAGTCTGTGGATAGGGTTTGTTGGGTTTGGGTTTTTTCTTAAACCCCCTCCTCCCTGCCCATCTTGTCAGAACTTTTCAAGACTTATAACAGATGATTTCAAGCTTTCCCCCCACCTTGGAAATGTATCTTTGGTGTATGTGCCAGAATCTACTATCAAAACCAGTATTATACTTTTACTAAGTAATTATATGTATCTTCAAAGTACAAACAAGGAATGCAGAGCAGCTGAAATTAATTTTCAGAGTTTTTGCTTTTATCTGGATACTTTCTCCTCTTTACTAGTTGCAAAGATTGATTTCTTCTGGGTTGAATTATTCATGAGCATGGCTCTTTGGAAATACTGCTTTTTGGGTGATCCCGTGCTCAAACTTAGGAATGATCAAGGGATTTGCTGTGCAGAGAAAATGCATAGGCTATTTCTGCTGACGTTAGAATATGGTGAAAGTAAGTTAAAATTAACTATGTTGGGATAATGCATTTGGAAAATCAGTAGTTATTGGTAAGCATTTGATAACTTTCCTAAATACTTTTTTATTTGAAAATTTTAGTTGTGTTTATGGAGTTATGTTACCCAGACTTGTAATAAGCAGTGTAGTACATTGGTGCGAGTAATTTGACTTCTGTAAAAAGGGTTAATGCGCATCTGCAGTCCTTTCTGCTCTTTGCAGATTTCTGACTAACTGCACCTGAGGTGACTTTTGTCATGGGCAAAACTCGATATTAAAGGGAAGGAAGCATTTTCATGGTCATGCTAAGCTGAAAGTAATGTAGGTTGCTGCCAAAATTGGGGTTCTGTCCCTTGCTGTGTCTAGCACAAGCCTTTCTGGTTGCATAGTGAGCTAGATGAGGGAGCTGGTGCGGCTGAAAACTGGCTTGGTTGCTTAGTTGCTTTTCCACTGGATTAGTTGCCTGATAGTAATCCTGGGGGTACCCAAGTGTTTTTATATAAGCAAGAAAAAAAGATGCAGGGATAAGGTGAATCAAGCTATAAGGCAGCTAGCCCTTTCAACTGCGCGTTTGGTTGAAAATTACACTAGGTTACAGTATGAGGTGGGAGATCTCATTGAAGGGCTTCCAGTCACCAATACCAGGAGGGAGCTGGTCTATCTGGTGGCTCCTACCTGCCAGACATGTTAATGGATTTTTGTCAGATATTGTGGGGGACGGGAAAATGCTCAGTATGCTGTGCTGTATTGAGATACGTTTTACCTGTCGTAGTTTTGGGGTTTCCAGACAGTGCAAGGTGGTACTAGTGGTATAGAAATAGGAATTCTGAAAAGGTGGTTTCTCTTGGATCAAAACCCCAAGATTACTTTCTTTAACAGCCAGGAAACTACAGCTTTTTTGCTTTTTTGGCATGGGATTATATATTTTTTTTTCCCTCCGCACGAACCCTTTATGTATTGAAATAGGTCTTCCAGAGAGCTTTGCAAGAATTGCGCTGTATGCTCGTCTAGGTGTCGGGGGGGAGGGTGGTTTGGTTTCTCTCATTTTGTTTCCTGTTTTCAAGAAGTTCACCAGCTGATTCCTAGGTCATACTTGGGTTTGGTTCCATTTGTGACTCAGCCCTTTGGGGCCTGTGTTGTAGGAGATGGAGGCTGGCAGCTTCAATAGGCTCCCTGTGCAGCGTTGGTCATTGCTGTCCTAATTGTTCTCTGTGGAAAATGTCAGTATTGAAGGGACTTGAACACGAAATCGTGATATTTGTAACGTTCGCAGGCCGATGAGAGTCTGCATACAGAGATAGTGCGTTCTAGGGTGCTGTGGTTTAATGCCTGGAGGCTGTAGCAGTGCTCATCTTGGCATGCAAATATTTGGGTTACTTCTTGCACAGGGTATAAGAATGTCCTACAAAATTAAGGCTTGAGGAAAATTTGGGCGATCCTTTAAGAAGAATAAGACTTAAAAGGACCAACGTCAGTTATCACCTGTTCATCGTATTTGAATTTCTCACATTATTAGTTGTGGATTATCTTCAGAGCACTGGATCAGCCCATGCTTGGGGTTTTTTATACTGTAGGTTGTTGTGGTGGATGTCTGGTGAGTATCCCCTCTTCTCATTGCTCCCTGAAGTACTCAGTTTAGGATCTGATAAGCCTAGTTCTGTACACATTAGGGAATTTGGCATGCTGTTTAGGACTAAAATAGAAGCAGTGACAGTGTTTCTGGATCAGACGTGCAAGAAGTAAGTGCATCAATATGCCAGGTGTCATCAGAACCCACTTAAAGGGAACTGAAACTCTTTAGGATGAATACATCACGATACAACTTGCATTGCAATATGTAGTGTTTGGATATAGCTCACATCCAGACAGCAAGTGCCTTTCTGTCGGTGAAACGGAACTGCTATTAGCATCTACAACTGTCGGTTCCCCTTCTGTGAACGATGGGTGAAGAGTGCTGGGCTGCAGCTGCAGCAGGCTTCTTTCTGCCTTTTAGAGAAGTTCTTTTGATGTTGACAAGACAAAAGGCAACAACTCTTATTTCAGGTTTTTTAAAAAAATAAAACATGCTACCTAGTTTTGAATTCAATACACTTGCTCTTGATCTCTATGTGTCTCGTCACTTCTATTTTAGGTTTCCGCAAAGACTTTACTTTTATCCAGCTCAAGGATGGCAAATCTGTGATGTGAATGCCAGAAATGACAACTCCTTTATCTTCTTTTTGTGTTTGAAACTTTTTGCAGAATCAGAGCAGCTGAAGTGTTGCTTTATAATTTGATAGCTTTTCAGTATTCGTTCATTCTCCTTATTTATTGTGGTTAACATTAAAGGTCAGGCATTGTCATGCAGCACAACACAGTTGTCACTTCTTCATTCTAAACACGAGTGTTAGGCAATTTGATATACTGAAGTGAAAAAATGTATTGGTAAGTCTTGATTGGTTTAGCAGAAATTGGTATTCCTGGATGGTTTTGTTTTCCATATTGCAGTTCACTATTATTGCTTTTCTCATTTAGGAAACTGGGCACTTAAGTCTCTGAATCTCTAGACTGTAGTTTTACTGTATACAACTTCACAAATTATGGTCTAGAACTTGAGCCTTGTGTCTCCTTGTCAGTTATAAATGTTGAAGAATGTATCTTGCATTGTATTTAACAGATAAAAATTCAGCCCAAGGTGATAAGAATACTGTAACGGGGTAGGAATTTCAACTCTTGAACTCCAGACTAGAAGCCAAGCCAAGACTATCCTCTGTTCTCACCGCAGGTGATTCCTCCTCTTTGTTTCTTGATTAATCATTATCTTTGTTTTGTTTATTTAGATTGTAAGTTCTTTGTGGCAAGGGTTGTCTTGTGTGTGTGTGTGTGCGCGCATGTGTGTACCCAGGACAATTAGGCCTGGAGCTCCAGTCTGTGGAAGCTGTAATAAGCAATCACCTTGTTATTGTTTTCCTGGATATCATAATAAAGAGTATCAAATTAAAACTGTGCTTGAATAGTCTGTTCCAAAAATGGAGGCATTTAAATTGCACCTGGCCTTGCTTACAGTCCAGCAGCATCAGTAGCAGGGAGATACCAGTCAAAGACAAATCCAGTGCTCTGTTTGGGGATAGTCACTTGAGCCAATGAAGACAGAGCCAGGAAATCTTCTTGGGCTGGACAGCAATGCCTTGTAACTCCAGCTGGAGCTTGCACAAAAGCATCGGGAATTCTGAGCTCACCTTCTGTCAACTTGAGAAACTGCATTGGTCCTCCCTCTCGGGAAGGTGGGGCTTGTTTGCTGTAATGCTGGTGCAGTGTTTTCTGTCCTTTGAGTAGCGGTTTCCTGCTTGAGAGGGTAACCACAAACTTGGAGAATACCAAAAACTGCATTGGGCCATGTCTGGTGTGGCTTGGGAGCTTACTAGTCAAATTCAAGGGTCTCCACTCTACTCAGCTAGGCAACTTTTAAAGTCTTTGTATACTTCAGCTTTACTGAAGAGTAAAATTTCATCCAATCTGAAACAACCTCTACACTGATGCATTGGTGGTCTTGGCAAGATGGTAGGGAACTGAGGGCTGTCACCTGAGTTACGAAAGTTTTTTAGGAAACTTTTGCCCTGAATGTTACCTTCCCATGGGTTTGATTTGCTACATGGCAGAGGGGTTTGACTACAGCTCCCAGGATCTCTGTATTCAGTTCACCTCAAAGTGCATTGTTTTTGCAGAACTATTGAACTACTTAACATTTCCTTTCAATTAATTTGAGGATTTGCAAGTTACAAATGCAGGTTTTAAGAAAGATTAAGTGAAGAATAGTCTTCCATGAAGATGCATCTGGTTCTTGGCTTCGTTGTTAGACAAGGTGGCTTCAACTATAGCTTGAAAAGAAATTGTGTCAGAAAATCAGTGGAAAACACAATTTTTAGAACCAGAGCCACCTTACCGATGAGTATACCTGCCAGGGGGCTAACAGCCCTAGCTGGGGAGGACAGGCAGGTACTGATATGTAAATGGCATCTAGGACGATTGTAACAAGTCCTGCCTTATCCCTCCCCTGCTGCACCTCTCAAAATCATCATCCCGCCCTACTGCCGCTTTCAGGATGATCTGGCAAACGCTGATGGGAAGTGGAGCAGATGCAGTCTTATGAGCCAAATCATGTGATGAGTTTGGGATGTGGGGAAAACAGCCACTAGAGGCCACCGCAGCCTTTGTCAGCTGAGTTTGGGTGTCTGGTAGCCAGCAAAAATCTATCCAGAGGCCCATCTTTTTGCTGCGCTTTCGGCAAAAAATTACTTGTTTCCTTTTAAGTAGTATCTCTGCTGTAACTCGGAAAACAGAGCATTCAATTAAATTAGACACAACTCCTTGTAGTTTTGGATCTTGGTGCTGACATAGTAGTAAAATCTCTGTTATATTCTGCAGGCCTTGGAAGATGTCCTTATTTGGCCAGAAGCTACTTCCTCGCTTCTGGTTGAGAGCGCAGGATGTAGAACTCCAGTATTAAAGCTTTATCTTAACCCAAAAGTGCAACATCTTAGATTAAAAACAGTGTTGAGGATGCAAAGTAAGCCTCAGATTACATCTGGCTCTGCTCGGTTTTGTAGGCAAGTACGCAGTGCGGTGGCTGACACTGATTTCTTTGCTTAATCTTTGGGGTGGGGGGAAGTACAGAAAACCTGCTTTCTGTATTTCCACTAATTTGTGATGCTTTCAGAACAAAGTTATTGTTAGAGGAGCTTATAAAATTGTTTCCTGCACTGAAAAAAAAATAAATCAGCTTTTATTTGCCAATAGGAGACCCTTATTTTGCGGGAGCATTGCTTATGGACACCTCTCTTTAGATGCTGCAGGAGCCATATAAAAACTTTCCCTGCAGCAATTAAAGCAAAGAAAATAAAAATTAAAATTTGCAGCATATAAATTTAGGGGGTTTTTTTGTCTTCAATAATAAGGAAATGTCTTGCTCCTTTAGCATATGTCCCCTTCTATATGGAAGAAAGAGTTTTGGAGTGACACTGGTAAACAGTGTGTGATACACTAATTTTTGGTGCTGTCTTTGGGGTAATTTTACCCTAGTCTGCCTAGAAAAAAAAACTGTCGTGCACTGGCTTTAGCTGTTCTGGGCCCCGGTAGGATTGCTTTTGCCGCTGGAAAGCATTGTGCTGCGGGGTAATCTAGCTCTGGAAGAATAATAAAGAAATGTGGCTCTCCTTCAGGAATGTCTTGGGACTTTGGTGGAGTCTGGGCAAAATTTTCCTGAACATCTGGATTTGGGTAGTCCTGGTAAGAGATGGCAAACCAGCTGAATCACGTTATGAGCTGTGAATGTGCTTTGATTTGTAATTCATGAAATTGCCGGCGACAGGTTGAGTGTCTGACTGGCCTGAACACACCGGCTCAGTGTTGCTACGCTGACCTCCAAGAGAGACGTTGTGCAAAAAGTCAATTTGTGTGGCTCCACATGGATGGAAACGCATTTGGAAATGGGGTGCAAGACTTGCAGTGTTTACATGGAGAAGGTACCAGGTCAAGCGCTCTCCTCTTGCTTTTGCTATCGGGTTTGAGATGAACGGCTGCACGGAGCCCTGCAAGAGCGCAGCAGGAGCCAGGAGCTGTGGTTGTGCTGGAAGCAGTCGATTTCCCTCAGGACTTGAATACATACCCCCATTTCCCCACCACCAAGCCTGCCCTGCTTCAAGAATTTGGGAGATATGAAATGGAAACCTTTTAATTTATAGCGATAAGCGCAGCTCGGCAGCATGGGGGATATTAGGAGCCTCTAAGTGAACAGGGGATAGAGTATGCCCCACCCTGGAGAGAATGATGTAAATCATTCTAATTCTTGGCACTGGTATTTAAATTTTGTTCATAGCATGCCATAAAAAAACCTTTCAGACATTGTAAACTGTCTGTGCTGTCAAGAAAACGCTCAGAAGCTTTCTAGAGGAAAATTTTTTAGAAGGTGAAGGAAATGTTGGTGTAGTTTCTAGATGCGGCATGAATGGTGCCATAGTTCTCTCGACCCTCTCTGCTCCTGCTCTCTCGCTCTCCCCTCTTCCCCTTCTCTGCCCCACAACTCAGTGCAGTCATGAGAATGAGCTGCAGCGAAGGCTGAGAGAAACTATGGTTAACCCTGGAGGTTCCTCTTATGGGGGAGCCTGGCAGACTTCTTGTCTCCGCCGCTGTAAGGCTCCTTTGCAAAGAGCTGCTGTCCTGACAAACCCAGAAGAGCACGTGCTCCAGTGTCTTGCCTTCATGGCCCTTTAGGGAAGGGACGCAAGACTGAGAGAAGTGTCATCCTGTTTCATCCACCCAGTTTCTGGCAGTCATCAGCTTAGGGACTTCTGAAGCATCTGGTTGCATCTAAACTTTTGTTGTTTTCTCTTTTATTATTTTTTTTTTAATAGCCACCAATGGAAGTATTCTACACGCATTTGTATAATCCCTCTTGAACCCATTTAAATACTTGGCATCCACAACACTCAATAAGTTACACAATTTAACTATGCCTTGTTTGTAAAAAATATTTCCTTTGGCTTGTGTTTTAAACCTGATGACTTCCTTGTGTGAGTCTCAAGTAGTGAATAATCATTCTCTCTTCATCTCTCTCATACTACACATGATTTTATAGACCTCTCTGTTTCAAGCCTGAGGGCTCCCAGTCTATTTGGTGTTTTCTTGTGCAGAAACTGTTCTGTGCATCTGATTATCTGTGTTATCTTTTATGTACCTTTTCTATTTCACCTAAATGCTTCATCTTTGGGCTTATACGTGATTTTAAGTTTATTGGGAAGTAGCTCCCAACAGTTCATTTGCATCTAGATCTGATTTGGTTGGGGTTTTTTTATCTTAAACCGCATTTTTCTAATACGCATTTCACATCATGTCAGCTGGTTTTGCTGCACGTGTTTACGTGTTAGTGGAGTTGCGTAACTGTATTCTTAGAACAGGGAGATATTGATATATTCATTTTAGATTGAACATCGATCAGTGATGCAATAGTTCCTCACAATAAACAGTAACTTGCCAACACGGAACCAAAAGGCTTTCTCTTGAAGGCAGCCTGCTCTTCCTTGGCCGTGCCCACTCTCTCGTGGCCTCTTGGGTTTGTTTGTAGCGTAGTGCCCGTGCAGTGGTTGGTCTCTGTTGTCGTTCTTGCTGATGCCGTTAAAACATTTTTCAAATGATTCGGGGAAACTGCTTTTCAACAGTAGTGTTTCTATGCAAGCCTATGGCCTAAACTGGCCATAATACCATAGCTCTGCAATATTTCAATAGCAAACACTGGACGTTTCAAAGGTGTGGGATCAGGAGGTTTTGAAAAAGGCAGCGTAACAAATTAACCCCTTGTGGCAGGAGTGCTGCTGGCCTGCCCTTATTGCTGGGGGTAGCTTGGGTTTCTTTCACTGGGGATCAGCTAGTTCTTAAAGGGTCATAACTAATCACAAAGCGTAATTTTTAGAAACAAAAATCTTCAGGGTAGAGCTGCCTTGTTTGTTGTTGTGCCGGTTTGTTTTGTCCTTTCTCCATTTTATCAGTTACTTATGTTTGTCCATGGTAGTTTCATAAAATGCGAAGTTGTTCTCCTCCAGTGAGGAACTATCTTTCGGACTTCAGAGCAGTACGGTTGGGTCACCCCAACATCAGCCTGCTAATACTTCCAAGGGTGGACTTAGATCTGATATCTAACTGAGTTGCTGTGTAGTATGGTTAAGACGTTAACTTAAAAACCGGGACGAGTTAAGTTCTGTTTCTTGAATCTACATCAGTCATTTTGGGAACCTTGGACTAGTCAGTTTTAACTTTCTGTTGCTCTTTAAATAGTGGATCATATTTAGCTCACATACATAGATAGTAGGACACTGACTTAAGGATCTGTGACCTACAAATATATTTTATCTGCTGTGCCTTGCAGTTGCTGCTTGAAAGAAAAATGGTAACGCATTGTGTTCTGCGTGGCCAGGTGACTCAGCGTCCTGGGGAAGGTTGTCAAAAACGACCCATAACTTCAAATGCAGTTTTTTCTACTCAAGGCGTGCTGTGATGAAAATAAGATGCTGTGCTGTAGCACTTGGGATTTTCCATACTTCAACTCAGAGTCCTTTGACCTGAGTGTCTGAATGACACTATGAGTTAAAATAGTATGTCTGCTCTAGCACAGCTAACGGCCCCAGGACTTGCATCTAAATGTGGTAAAAGATGGTCCGTGTATTGGGGAAGGATAAGTGGAGAAGCGACATGTTCTCATCTTACAGCAGAAGAGCTGGAGCTGATGGTGCAGAGGCTTCTGTGGTACCATAGGGAACTGAGCCTGAATTACAGTTCAATGTGTAACGTGGTGGGACCCTTCTTCCTCCTACCACTGCCTGTGTGCGTCGGAAAGGTTGCTTTAGATGCTTTGGTAAAATTCATCTGAAGCCAGAAGATATGTTGATATTTGTATTTGTCTTTTTTTAAAAAAATGAAGAAAAAAGAAGAACTGAAGAAAGACTGGGGTTTGAGAGGCCTTCTGATAACTCAGCCCTAGAGACTGTGGAGTGCCAACATTTAGATGAGCTTGTAAGTGCCTACAACAAAAAGAAGAACTTTGTTCTGGAAGTCACATGCCTACGAGGGAGCTGCTGACTTCAACACTCAGGCTCTGAGGTACACTATAGCCATTTATACTGCTCCAGAAGCTTCCCCAGAGGGCTGAAAACTTTTTCAGGGCTTTTTTCCCCACTCTGGCACACGGTCCCTTTTCCATGCCTGCAGCTATGAGCAGCGTTTATATCTGGGCCTGTAATTTGGTGCGGTTTGGGACTTCCAAGTTCTACAGTGCCCCTACGGTTTTTGGCAGCAGCAGGGTTGCTACGCGGCTGAACCTTTTGATCTGCGCTCAGACTGCAAATGAACATTTCGTCTAACACCTCCATACCTGTGTTCTCCAGAACAATCCGACTCTTGATTGCCTCCTCCTCCCTCCCTCCCTCCCTTCCCTCCCAAACTGGAGCACAGTGGAGTAACTCCACAATGGATGACTATACTTCCAGCAGCGTCTGGAGGACTATAAATAGCCTTAAATAAATGCGTGTAAGGATCCAGTGTATTGTCTGAATGATCTAAAATTAGATTGCCCTAATGTTTGTGCATCAGTCTTCCTTTACTGCAGGAAAATGAATTTCTTTCTAAAGTATTTAAGCTTGAATTATGGTTCCTTAATGATGGGGGAGGGTGGGGAGGCTGTTTAAGGGGAAACTCCTGTAGGGTTGGGTCTAGTTTTCTTAAAAGAATTAGATCAGCTGCAGCCACTACTGAGGAAAAAAAGCAGCTACAAGTTCCTGGAAAGTATGGACGTACGTAGTTGCAGTTTGCTCCCAAAATATCACCTTTATGCTCCCTTTATTTTCCTGTTTCAAGGACATTTGCACCTTGAGTGCAACAAACGTTTTGAAAGAGATTTACAGAAGGTGGAGTGGAAAAATCCCAGAGCGCACGTTTGCTTTTTTGTCTGGGATTAAATGACATTGTCTGTCCTATGTTCAAGGTATTTTAATTCTTGGTCTCCAACCATTCTTTGCAACAAATAATGGCAGCTGTGTATTTTAGATAAATTTGTTTCCCGATATCAGCTGGAAATACCCGAGTTAGCTCTTACTCCTGTGAATAACCATATTACTCATTCTATATAATGAAATAATGCTTTTTTGTTTAAATAACTTACTATTGATTTAAAACAGAACACAAATATTAGTAATTCTATAGTCTTCTATTCCCATCTTCACACTGCAATGTTTTTTGTGGGGGGAATTTATTGTACAATGATATTTCCTATAAAAATTCTAATATACTTGACATTTTATGTAAATTGTGATTTGTTAGCAATGAAAGCATAGAAAATAATTCATTGTTCAGTTGATGAAATTGCAGCTTGACTGGAAGTAGTACTGTTTATTTTAGTTTTTGTCTTTGGGGACCTGTTTACGCAAGTTTATTGTGCAAATCTGCACGAAGAAGGGTCCACAGCATTGAGACAAAATGAGAGGCATCCTCTGGTTTGCTGTCAAGTTGGAAACTGGGGCGAGGGAGGGGGCTTCAGGCCATTAGGGTGCATCAGTGCAACTGTATTAAACAGCACTAATAACACATCTCCTGTCTACTCACACATGGTAAGGGACTGTGTCATTACACCGTATGTTGGACTTGGAATGGCCACTCAGTTGAATTAAAAAACAAATTGTTGAGGTCTCCGGAGCCACCGAGGTCTTGAAGTGCTCGCAGAAAGGCTTGTATGGGGTTCTGCGTACCCTGAGAAGAGAGATTTAAGGGTGTGTGTTAATCCTGTGAAGGATTCCAGTAGTTTCACATCTTTAATTTCCAAGCTAGGCTGTGGGTTTAACTCTTCATTACCTCAAGGGCAACAGTTCAGTCCGTGTCTGGGTGTGACAAACTCGATCACTTACAGCTTCTTTTGTATGGAGTTGTAGATTTCTGCATATCAGATCCCTGGTAAGTTTTCTTCTCTGGTTTTATCGCCGCTTTGAGGGAGATTTTTTTTGGTAGCCTTTTAACGCAGAGATACTGGGTGAAATTGTATATCCAATATGAACACTGTGCATGGTGTATTATTATAATCACACTTTTCCCTGTATGAACATGTATGTGACTGTGCATTAAGATGCAAATTGAGGTGAAGAATTCTTTCGTCAATGAAGTACCACTAAGTTAGCAATAGTTAGTTTTAGCCACAAGAGGGAGCGATGTTTATCTTCAGCGGGAACATTGCTGTCACTAGAAAGGCCTAGCACTTATTTACAAGGTTAAAAGTCTTTATTTTCCGTTCTTATCACCGTGCTGTCTTTGTTTTTCAGTGTCTCTTGGCGAAGTGCGTGATAAAGAGAACGTTAAGTAAAAAGCCCAAAGCGCCACATAGTTGGTGACGAACCTCCAACTATATCAACTTTCACCTGAAAATTGCGAAGTGGTTTTGAACAGAGTGTATCCACCGTTCCCTGGTTAATTAATGCTGAACCTACAGCCTGGCTGAGATATCGCTTATGTCAGAGGATTTCTCTGGCAGAGTTGAAAACTGTAGCCACATCTCCTGATTCTCCAGAGCTATGCTTTTCTCTCCGATTCCCTTCTGCTGCCTTGGAGGCAGCAATTGGAAATATAATTTTATTCCATAATTTACTCGGCAGCAAATGAGGTCAGAAAGCAAATGACTGTCTTTTGCTGCTGCAGGCTGCTGGTATGGGGTTTTTTTCGGTGTTGTTTTACCCCTAAAATATTCTAGTTAAACTACTAAAAAGCTTAAGTCCTGGACACTGGCCACCTTTTTAGGTGATTCCTGAACTGGGATATAAACACCTGCAGAGGGGAAGCCAAAAAGGCTAAGAAGGGGGTCTGGTTACCTCCACCAGCTACAGGCTAATGAATATAAATCCCGTTGTGCAATAGCAGTCGTAAAACAAAGCAAAATGGGAGCAGCAGGGGGAAAGTGGCTCGTTGCTGTGGGGAGATGTTGGAGATAGAAAGCTTGAAAGAGAAAAAGCAAGAGCCTTGTGGCAAGAAGGGGTGAGGAGCAGAGGTTTGACAGCTGGCCAGGGAACTGCTAAGGTATGGGAAGGAGAAGTCTTCTGCTGTTCAGCTCGAGGTTCTGTGGTGAGAACCTGGCAGGGAGGGCTGGCGTCCCCGGCTGCTGCAGGGAAGGAGGTGGCTCTCCAGAAGAGAAGAGGTGTAAGGGCTGGGGATCCTGAGACTGGGAAGTGTCCTCAAGCCGGTCCTAAAAATCCTTAGATCTTGTAGGTACGACCAAATGGCTGCTATATGTATCCACATTGTGGATATAGGTTTGGGTTAGATGACCATCTGCTGCCTCCTTATCTAGCCCCTTATTAAAAAAAAAATCGCTGTGATCTGGCAGCAGATAGTGATGTGGTTTAACAGAAACCTCTTATTGTCATTATGTACTCATCCCAGCTCCACCTAAAGAGTTTATGCGCCCTTTCTTGACTTACCGAATGAATAAGGCTTAAGTGAAGTTTAAAGGTGGTGTTACAAATGAAAGACACTGCCATTCTTGTGTTTAGTTTTTCTTTACGTGCCATTTTGCATTTTGTTTTCATGCAATGGCTCTCGCTTGGGGGTTTTTTTGAGGTGTCTTGCTGTTGATTGCAGGCTAGGGAGCTGGTCTGTAATACTTAGACATTGCTCTCTTAATAGCAGCCTTGTCACTGTTCATGAGTTCTCTTCTCTGGCAAAAATGAGAAATGACATATATTTGCAGCAGCCTCTGCACACCCAGCAGCGTCGTCTTCCTCCGGAGGAGTTTCTGTCTTTTTTGGAGGGGGTGAAGGGAAAGGCCAGGGCAGCTTGGTCTAGGGGGGAGGATGTTTTCTGGGTTCTTACAAGTGCACCTAGTAGTGCTCCATGCTCTTTCCAAGATTTCACAGGGGTTATCTAACAAAACCATGAGTGTCTGTTAGTTTAAAACACAGTTTTCAGACAACAGTAACATATCTGAATTTGTTCCTTGCGATGTTAAGGCAGTTCTTTTCCTGCTATAAGGTGAACACGATGACTGAATTTTACACTTTGGCTATGGATGAGGAACAAATGCACCTTTGGCAATATTCTCAGGGTAAGTAAGGATGTAGATGGTCAATCAGGCTAGAGAATTCAGTAGAAGTTTAAGTATTTGCATATGATAGAATTGGCGGCTGTTAGAGGGTTTTATTACAGGGTTTGATCTAAGCAATAATAACAGTCTGAGCCTGGAAACAGAAAATGGTCCTTCCCATGAACAAAGCCCTATGTGCATATTTGACAGCCAACATGACCAAAAATGTTGGAACTTCCCAATGGGTGTATCCTGAAGAAAGCTTTTTTTGTAATACAACCAGAAATATGCTTTAAATCATAAAGACTGGACAGTTTTGATCTGTTTTTATTTACGTAGATATAGCAGAGGAATTTGGCATTTGTAAAAAATCCTTTGCGTGAAAGCTAGTTTTTATATCTATCTCTAGCTGTTTTGCTGATTAATTATTTTTCCCTGTCCCATTTCTCATGGAAGCTTGCTTGCTTAAGAGATATGTGTTTACTTCAGTAACAGACACATGGTTACTTCAGTTGCCATTCTCTCTTTTACAGTCCGTTTGTAGGAAACTAAATTATCGTGGTAGGTTGTACGTCTCAGAGATTCTCCTGAAAACACAGATCCCCTCCAGCACCACTGGGCCAGGGGAGCTGTGTCCTTTGTCACTTTGATATTGTTTCAGGCATCGTAGTGTGGCTTTCATTCTCATAGTGAAGGGAGTGGCGAGAGGAGAAAAAGAGAACAGGAACACTTCTCCTGCTATAGTCATGTCCATTGCATGAATACGCTGGTTTCTAAAAAGAAAGAGGCAAGCTAGACCTTTACTGTTTGTTTTTCTCTATAAAATACCAGCTTTGATTCACAAAGACACTGCTAGAAAGTTCCTCACAGCATCATTTGGAGAACGTGGAAAGGATTAATGATCTTCTAGAAACGTCTCAGCAATTTAGGAAATGTTATGGAGAGGAAACTATTTCTGATGGAAAAGTCAAAAAACAGACAGAAGGAATCAGTGCTGAGGTGCAGGTGCTGGTGACCAGAAGCTTGAATTTGGTTTGGGAAATAAAACATTATCGGTGCAACATTTTGGTACCACTGGAAAACAAACAAATTTTAAAAAACAAAACCCCCAAAGCAAAACAAACAAACAAACAAACCAGTGGGTGACAGGCAAGAGAGAGTTAGTTTCAGTACTCAAAGGAAATCCCAGTTTGCTTTTAGGGATGCTGAAGAACTTTTAGCATGAGGGCAGTGCTTCCGTGGGGGGAGGAGGGTTCTTTCAAGTTCAGCTTTGCCAGCCCCATGACTTTAAGTGATTCTGTTGTGCTCCAACATCCTTTTTTCTCTTGTTTTAGTGAGATGACATGATGAAGGAATAAAATCATATTTCACAATATTGCTCATGCTACTAAAATGCAGATGTGAAATGCACAACCTTATTCCTGTTTGTAGTAACAGATTTCCAGTAGTGTGTGGTCAGTCGTTACTAATGAGACATCACAAACGTAAAGATAATAACAAACCAATATTCGCCGAAAAGCTTAGCAAAACAATTGCTTTGTATTTATAATTGCCCTTTTAATTCCACTAGAGCTCAGGGAGTTTTAGTATCAGGAGGGTTATTTCACCGATGGCTGAATCACAGCCACTTCTGCTTGAAAGAGCAGTATCAGTTTGACAACTCAGAGCTTTATTGCTCAACAGCTCCGAGCAGGAAGAGGAGCCGATAGTCATCTCGGAGGAGGCTGCGGACAGCTTCCCAAGCTGGAGCCTGGCCAGGAGTCTAGGCAAGGCTGTCTTGCTGAGACGCTTCTGCCAAAGCCTTTCCCTTCACCCAAAGCACCTCATGTCTTGGTCTCGTTCTGTAAATTCTGTTTTTTAAAAGACACTCTTCTTGAAAACCTTTTTAAAATACCAATGTTCTAAAAATAGGACTTGTAATGCAAAAGCAGGGAATTATTTTTTTTCCTCAGCCACTAGGTACTTCTGGAGATACTCATTTTAGACATGTTGTCCGAGTGTCAGTGGGATGCTTTGCCCACTTCATTATTTATCTGCTTTACTACTGTGACTATCCTAGCTGATCTCCTGTTGCTGTTCAAAAGCACTCTGAAAAGCCTTGCCCTTGGCTTTAGTCCTAGGTGAGCAAAAGCTTATAGAAATTGTATGATGTTTGATAGTTTTGCCTGTTTTATTCTTGTTCCAATCTTCTGTGTTCCCAAGTACATAATCTTACTCTGTACGGTTACACCAGTGGAACAAACTGCTGGTGTTAAGCCTCATGATGTCCCGATGGATTTGGAGATTGCACCTCTTCCACACACAGGGAACCTATAGTACCCCAAAATACAACTTGCCTGGAGTATATCTGGGAATTTAACAAAGACCTATGTTCTATCACTACATCAAACTTCCTTCTTTCCCTTGTGTCCTGGTTTGAGGTAAAACAGAACCAATTTTGTTCAGTAACTTCGTTTCTTAGCTGGGCCTCTTCTAACTACTGAAATTAACTGCATATTGTGCAGACAATGTTCACTTTCTCAGAGTGATAAGACCAATGTTTATAGTTGATGCCCAGGCACGGTATGCAGGGAGGCTCTTGCTTATACTTATTGCTATAACAGCCAAGGCCAACCAACCTTGTTGTTTGCCCCGTTGGAAGGTCAGAAGCAGAGAAACATAGTGGGGTCCCACCTGGAGGGAGGAGCGGACAGGACAGGTGACCCAAAACTGACCAACAGGGTATTCCATCCCATCTGCATCATGCTCAGTATAAAAGCTGAGGGATCAAAGGGTCGGGTCTCTTCCTTCAATGGCCGACATCTGAGGAGGACTCTGTTCATCTGCCTGTGATCCCGATCCTGAATCCAGATCCGGAATCCAGTTCCTGTCCGTCACCGAGTCCAGCCTGGGACTGCCCCAGTGCCAGCTGGTGTCGTGATTGTCATCTCGGGAGCTTGATACGGTTTTGTATATATTTTTCATTATTTCTTTTTATATTATTATTAATATTTCATTGAAGTAGTTTAGTTCCTTCTAAACTCATAAGTCTCTTTTTTCCTCCTCTGCCTCTCTCTTTGAAGAGGGGTAGAGGGGACCATCTGTCGGTCCCATCTGGGGTCCCCCAGGTCCCCAGTAGCCGATTTGGCCTAAACCAAGACACCTTGTTTTTCCTTTTACCTTTCTTTGCTTCCCTGTTTGGGTCCCAGTTTGGGTCCCCATATAAGATCTTAGATTTGAAGAGATTTATCACCTAGGATTCTGAGTGAATCAACATAGATATACTGCTTCTGGTGGTTTGAGGTTGTTTTGGGTTCTTTTAGTTTTCTAGTTGTCTAAGGTTTCCCAGGTCTTCTAGTACTCTAAATGCTGAAGATTTGATTCTCTACAGGGTATAAAAGCTACAAAAAAACATAGCAGCTAAAAGCATTTAGTGTGAAGCTAAAAAAAGTCTCCAAATTTCTCTACCTGCTCTTTCGTTGCTGTGTCCTTTCTGAGAACCAGATCTGGCTTTTTAAATCTCCACCTCTTTGCTGCATCCTTCATCTCTACAGAGACACCCTACTTAGGTAACTTTCCACTTATAGCAAACCAGCCCAGATTCCTGTGCAGCGCATCAGCCTCGCTCAAGAGGCGGTGTTAATAAAATAGTGATACAATGGTAAAACATTATTTCTCGGTCTCTCTTCCATTTTAGAGTCCTTTTAATTTATGTTGATCAACTTGCAGCCCAGATTAAGTTAAGCATATTCATAAAAGTAGACTGATAGGACCTTTCAAATTGTAGTAAACTGGGAAAAAAAAAAAGGTCCAGTCTTGTCACAGTAAGGAAATCCCATGTGAAGGAGTGTTTTGACTTTTGGTAGAGAGAAAGCTGAGTGCTTTGCGTCTGTTGGGGGTCTAGCTGTCAGCAAGGTGATGGGAAGGCACCTCTCCTCTGCACTGCAACTGACTCAAAGAATGACCGAGGGATAAAATTATTTAATTCCAGGTTCACACACCTGGCAAAGCCATGGTTGGTATCAGTGATGCCTATTGCTCCCAGCTGCAGTCGGATGCTCTCTGATTCGGAACAATGACATGTTATGTCTTAAAGATGCAGGAAATGGGACTCACAGGCCACAGATTTCTGAAACTCGCTGAGGACTTTTGAATGCCTTCATTTTTGTCACTCTTCTTGATGCCAGCTGCCTTGGAGATGCCTGTCTGTTGGACTAACTGCCAGGCCAACCTCTTAAATGCTCCTTTTAGGATTTCAGCTTGGGTTCACAGAAAAATACATTCGAAAACAGTAATGATTTTTTGAAACGTCTGAATCTTTGTGAAGCATTTGGAGCTCGTTAGCAAAAAAAGCATTAGAAACAACTGTGAAAGTATTAGGAAACAATCTTGTGTAACACAAAGCATTTGGCTAGCACAGGGACTCACAGGGACTGTGCCATTCACTCAGTATATGTTGTCAGCCACCTTTCTTTGTTGCCTACTGTACAAAAGAGATTTTTCTCACCTTCAGGGTACAAGAATTGTATTTTATTTCATATTTAAGACCAGTAACAGGGTCACCCAAAGGACTTTAGAGACCTTGGACCTCCAAATTCTTGGCCGCAGTCAGGGGACGTCTATGGCCCCAGATGGTTAAATGGCACGTGCACAGTGAGCAGATCAGGTTGGCTTCATCATGCCAAAGATGAAGGTTCACACTGTTCACAGAGAGCCCGGTGTCAGCTTTGTTGTACATGGACAGATACATTTAGTAATGCAATTCACTTACGTGTATCCAGCCCTATCACTAGGAAAACAACCTGTTTCGAATAGAAAAGCTCTGTCCCCTGTGCTTTTTGTGTGCCATGGGGGTTTTTTTGGTCATATACTCTGAAATCACATAGTATTTGCTATGTCTGGCAGCCCTATTAAAAATCATGGGGGTTTCTCCAAATCAGTGCTCAGGTTCTACATTCATAGAATCATAGAATGGTTTAGGATGGAAGGGACATTAAAGATCATCTAAAGATCTGTTATGGGCAGGGACACCTCCCGCTAGACCAGACTGCTCAAAGCCCCATCCAACCTGGCCTTGAACACTTCCAGGGATGGGGCATCCACAACTTCTCTGGGCAACCTGTTCCAGTGTCTCACCACCCTCAGAGTGAAGAATTTCTTCCTAATATCTAATCTAAATCCACCCTCTTCCAGTTTAAAACAGTTACCCCTCGTCCTATCGCTACACTCCCTGATAAAGCGTCCCTCCCCACCTTTCCTGTAGGCCCCCTTTAGGTGCTGGAAGGGACTATAAGGTCTCCCTGGAGCCTTCTCTTCTCCAGGCTGAACCACCACAACTCTCAGCCTATTGCCCGCCAAACCCTCTCCTTAAGATGGCACTGCTTAGCTAAGGACTGTACATAGCCATGTGAGGGCTAATTTTCACAACAGGGATTCTCCATGGCCCTTACCTGAGGTTACTGAGAAGAGCCATAGCTCTTCTAAAGTCTTTTCCCATGCTCCTATTGCAAAACTGAAAGCTTCTGAGATTTTTTTTAATCTATATAATTTAATTTTTTTATACATAAAAATAAATTTTAAAAACCAGCCACATAATGAATGAGAAGTAAAATGAAATTGAAGAGAGCGTAGGAGGAAAGCCTATCAAAAGGCTGTATGTGTACATATGTGTATACACATAGGCACACGGCTTTCTGGATGCTTTCTGGATACACCCCAGTCAGAGCTATAATGTATTCTGTGTGTTTAGGTTGGTTGATTTCTTTATGGTGCTTTTGCATCATATATGAATAATACCATTTAAAATAGATAGCTGCTGTGGATCAGGAAAGAATTTGTTCAGAATGACACTGAGAACTTCTTGGAAATCTGTCTCAACTTTTTGTGAAGCAGTTAGGTTTGGTTTCTTTTTGAAAACCACCTGCCAGCACAAAAGTAGCATTTTTATGTCAGTGATTGTTTATGTCAGAGTTTGTATACTGTGGACTGACTGTCTTTCCCCTTGCAGAAATTTTCTCATAAGCAACAAGTATATATCGAGATGTTTAGGTATAGATTTAGTTAAAAAACATTTCATGGTTTTTGTTTTTTTTTTATTTTAACAAAAGAGTTCCGTATTTCATGAGACTAGGGATCTATTTTGCCAAGGGACTGGTTTTCACCACTTGTAAAAGTCATTACCCCATTGGCTTCAGCCAAGATGGCCAAGTGCAACACACGGAATTGCTGTTCTGTGGAAATGTGTTTATTTTTCCAAGAGGTGACTGTGGCTCCCAAAATAGCTTCAGTATGACTGTGTAGTAAATTTTAGATTTGCCAGTCTTGGCAGTATCCTTTCAAACAATTTATTTCCTCCTCCATATTACTTCAATGGTATTTTTAATGAGTATATGTGTCAAGCCCATCTCATTTCGTGGTAAACATCCAGTCTTCAGTGAAATAAGCTCTTCTGCATTTTGTGTGCAAACCTTCACTTGCATTTATTATCACTTCCTTGGATTAGTCAGTGGATATTATAGCAGCAAGTGAAAAAGATGATGTTTATTTTCTCCCGCACTTGGGGGAGGAGGGTAACAGGAAATAAAAGCATAACGTGTATTTTTACTTCTCTTTCAGTATTAATATTGCTAAAGTGGGTAGTGCAAATCAAGCTTGATTGCTTTCATTCTAATAAAACCATTGAATGTTTTCAGCCAAAAAGACACTGACAGGTATGGAAAATTGGTAGAAGTTTTGTCTGAAAAGTGGGGAAATCCCAAAGCACTCATCAGTAATTGGGAGAAAAAATATATTACAGGGATGTTGCATCACGAGCAAAGCATCAGAAGTGCAGAGAAGGCAGAAGATAGGCTAATGAAACACAGGAAGGTCTACCTGAGGCACGACAGCAATTAGAAGCCTGCTCCTCCTTGCAGTTTGATTAAGGTTGTGAATCCTAAGTCACACTTTTTATTAAAGGCGTGTTGCTGTATGGTATTGTCCTTTCCTGCGGAGTGGTTTCATTAAGCATTTCCCTCCACGGGACTCTTGTGTGGGCTGTCTTGTGTTAAGATGCTAATCTTCCACAAGTTACTGCATCCTTAGTGCCTCACGGGACAGAAGCCAAGGTGCCCTCTGAAGAGGATGTATCCCTTGTCCTGCCAGGGGGCAGAAAGGGACAGTGAAAAATAGATTAAAAGAAGCAGCAACCGTCTTTGGGAAGGTCAGCCAGTTGCCTGGGACCTTCTGAGAGCAATGGGAGGAGACCGCTGTTTGGAGAGGGGATGTTCCTCAGCAGGGTCCCATACAGAGCCCTGCTTGTCAGGGCTCTGCCAAGGGCAAGCATTTGGGGCTGGAGGAATTTTTCAGTCCTCAGGTGTGGTCTGCTCATGAGCTCTCAGTGCTTTTCAGCTCTGCAGGGAAGATCTGAATGATGAGTTGGCGTGGGACAAGCGTGATGCCCGGTGGTGTCTTCTGCAAGGCCTCATTTTCAAAACGAATTTTTTCTCACGGTCTGCTTAACCTACTGTTCTTCTCAGAAATAAAGTAACGGGCCTGGTGTTATTCTCTGAAAATTACTTCTGGTCCCAAAGGATTATTTTCTTCATTTTGGGAAAGAGATTTATAATTGAAATACCACAAAAATTGAGTTCTTGCATTCCAGATAAGGTGATGTTTACATTTATTTGTGGACTGCCTCCGTAACACCAGTTAAAGACAGATAGCAAAGTCTTCTCGTCTACGTCAACCCAAATGCTTTCCACCTTTCTTTCTTTTCGGCTTTAATGCCGTGTTGTCCTACATAGTAAGTGAGTTATGGTAATTAGTAATAGAAAAATCCTTTAAAAAAATCCTGAAGGCCTGACTTATTTTTGTATCAATAAAGCTTCTGTAATTTCTTGGCTGTCTTGTAGCTTCAGAGAAAATTCAGAGTACCAGCAGAGTAAGTGTAGTGTGGGAGGGGTTCAGCCGAAGCATAAATTAACTGTATTTCATTTCCCCTTAATAAAGAATTTCAGTTTTTCCACAGCTAACTGTATAATCAATTTGCTCCCCTGCTGGCTTGCTAACTTGCTGTTGGCTTTGCTTCAATAATATCGGGCCTGTAATGAGGGAAATGGGAGGCTCTAATCACACAGAGGAGAAATAAGCAGCTGCGATTGAACGTGTAGTTTAGCTGTGCAGAATTTTGCTGCGGCTTTTATCGCTCAAGAGCTCAAATACGTTTTCCCCCCATGCCCGCCTTGCTTTGGAGACTAAAAGGCAGTGTACTCCTCCAGACTCATTAATCATATTTCACTGATTGGGTGACACTAAATACTTAAATCCTATTCAGTTTTCGGCAGCCTTGAGCTCACTCTTTCTTCCCTGTAAAGTTTCATCTTTAAGCTGTGCTTGCGTAGCCAGGGTGCATCGCAGCCCTGCTTTTCTCTGTTAGTAATGTGACATAATTTCGTTTCATTCTGCTGTAAAATTGTTAGTCAAAGTATACTTTAATTGTAACACAAATGTACCACAAGTCTGGGAGAGATTATAAAGAAAAAAAATGGTATAATAACTGCTGAGTTTGTTTTTCCTGCCTTCACCATGCCTAGAAATTATACCCTGTGTTAGGGGTTTGCTCGGTTACTCACTTGTAATTCCACTTTTTTTTTCCCAACACTTTGGATATACAAGACACAAGTTAAACATACAAGATAAACAAAGATTATCTTTAGTCACAGTATCGCCAGACAAAAGGCTCTTCTGAGCTTGCAGTCCCCACCCCTACATTTCTATTTCTGCTCTTCATTCTAAATGCTCTACTTCTAGTTGCAGATAATCTGCCTGGCAGAACTCTGCAAAAAGAAAAGTCTTTGTGTCAAATAAAACGTACTTTTTTTTTTTTTTCATTTTCTGTTTGACTTCAGCATTTGTGAAGGAAAGACTTTTGCTTCATTTTTTGTTTTTTTTCCCTTTTTTTTTTTTTTCTTCCCTGTCAGTGTAGGGGGGAATGAATGGGGGGAGGAGGTGGGGTTAAAGTTCAATTTTAGTTTTCTGCGTCATTTGGTCTCATTTTGACTTGTGGCCATGTGATCAGGCAGCATTCAGTGCAAGGAGAGGCAGAGTGGGGGAGGCTGAGCCAGTGGCAGAAAAGCTTAGAAGAAAAGTAAAGATCATTAATTAAAAATGGATTTTATTTATTTTCTGCCTTTTTTTTTCTGATTATGAATATATAATTATAGTTCACAAACAATTTCTTGTTGCTTCCTGTGGTGTTTTGGAATCTCCTATGTTCAGAGCCCTGATGAAAAAAGTTGGGGGTTTTTTATTGCACACCAGCAACAAAAGTCAATATTGCTGCAAAGATATCTGCCTATTTTCTATGTTGGCAGAGTGTCCTTGATGTCATTCCAGAATATGTGTCCTGTTTGTGGTGAAAATTTAAAACACAAAGTGATGTAAATGTAATTAGGAAAACAATCTTATAAACAGGATGAAGCTTACCACTGAGTCTATCGATGTGGTACGTATAACAGTGCACAGAATGGTCCTTTTTTTGAGCAGAAAGCCATCAGAACCAGCAACACCCATCAGTCACCTTTTTTTGTGACTTTGAACGGCTGTCACGCTGTGTGCGTGTGTGCATACACGCGGGTATGTCAACGCATGGGTGCGTGCTCAGACATCAGAAAGTCGACCAAAGGTGGGATGGCTCATTGCCTTCTCGCTCCTTCAGACTTGAGAGGACCGCGCTATTGCCCGTGGTGCCGGAGCTCTGGTTATTCTACCGCTGTATTTGGGCAGCACCCATTACACCCAGTCCAAAAAACAGTGCGCAGAAGAAATCCTGCTGGCTACAACCTGGCAGGGTGGAGTCCTGGGGGTGCTGCTCAGCGCTGCGCAGAAGCTGGAGGTGCCATGCAGGAAGCACTCTGGTTGCAACGCAGGGATGAGCCACGTACGTGTGATTATTTCGAGTATCATGGGGAACTGCCAGAGGAAGAGGCTCTAAGGAGCGGGGGACCCTGGATATGTGATGGTGAACCTACTGTTTTGTGTGCTGGCTGGATTGAGCACGCCCAGCCCCACTTTTACTTTGTTTTCTAGTTGGATCCCAAGATTTATGGAGCATACGAGGCTTCCTGTCTTGGCTCAAAAGACAGAGTTGCATTGCCTTTTAATTCTTGTGATCCACCATTTCAAATCTGAGGGCATAAAATTAAGGATGAGAAGCATGCTGTTTTGGTTTTAGCGCTTCAGAAAGGAAAAAAAAAATCAGTTATTGATGAAGTTTTATATTTCTCCCGCTGCATAAAGCAGAGCGGTTCATATCACAGCGTGACTACTCCAAAGTTTCAGAGAATAACAGCAGCAGTGAGGAAAAAGTACACACAGACCCTACTGGGGCTATAGTAGTTGTCGTTATATTTATTGGAAACTCAGCCAGAAATTGTCTGCGATCGGGGCAGTTGTCAGTAGAAGCCATTACCTTTACCTCTGGTTGAGAGAGAAAAGCTGGAAAGCCTTAAAATGGAGACAGGAACAATGCGATTTAAAGGAAGCTTTGGTGGGATGAGGAAGTACCAAAGTCTAATGGTAGCGGTGCTCTCTGCTAAACAGTGAAGTTTGTGGCTTTCTGCTTCAGAGGATTTAGCGTGATTTGAGCCTCAGCTTTCAGACTGACACATTTTTAAAAGGTTGGTCAGAATTCTTGTGAAAAATGCAGATAATGAGCCCTCGGTCCTCGTGATGAATACCGTTCATGAAATAATTTGAGAATTATTGAGAGCAGGTACTTCTGAAAGGAAGCTGCCTGTCTTCTCCTTTCAGACCTTGACTCTTTTGTTGTGACTGATGGAGACACCATTTGGCAGGAGGCCTTTGCAAAAGGAAGCCCTTCTCCCTGGCGCTAGCGGAGAGAACCACAACTCATTTCTAATTTGCCACCATTCTTCTGCAAGAGACTTTGAATGGCTTCTGGCCGGAATGAATTGACTCAATCAAGAAATATACCATTGCCAACTCTTCCTTCATTTTTCGCCATCATGTTTTATTTAATGTTTCCAAACTTTCGCTCTCGTAACATTTGTGAAAGGGAAAATTCAAAACCTCTTAACAGTTTAATGTTTTCCTCGCAGCCTTTCAGACCTTTTTTCTCTTTCTACCCTTCACTTCAGTTCATTCCAATGTATGCCAGTGTGCTGCTGTCTTCTGGAAATGAAAACTGAACCACACTTAGCTAGCGAAAGTGGCTTTCTCTGCTCTGTCACAAGAGAAACGCCACAGCAGCAGCCTGAATTCTCCATACTTTTTGTGCTACTACATCAGGTTGTGAAACCTCCTCCAAATTGCTGTCTAGTGTCACCTGCAGGGCTGCTCTGGCATGCCTGCTCTCTCCAGCCCTTAGCCTTCCCTTCATGGACTTTGCCTGTGCTCCCCTTGTAATGATTTTCAAAGCTTGTTACTGTATTTTCTTGGCGCGTGTTTCATCCTCTCTGGTTTTTGTATTATCTCCGTTCTCACTAATGCCATCAGACCCTCTTATTTTAGCATTACGTGATGTGATTAGCCTGTTGTTTACAGCACGCTCTGCCATTTTATTAATGAAGATGCTAAATGAGATGAAACCAATTTATAAAACTCCTTAAGCTCATAGAGAGCTAAATAAACTCCAGTACTCACTGCTTACCTTTCTGGTTTTTAAAGGTGGCTTTAAATGGCTTTCAAGCCATATAAGCCAGCTTGAAGTCACTTTTTATGGAAGATTAACAAGACACATCACCGACCCTCGCGCAAACCTGGGAAACAGGCTCTGCTATTTCATGGGGACAGCCTGGTTGGGGACTACAGGTGTTACTCCCATTTTTAAAGCATTGTAAATAAGATTGTGTCATCAATTTTGTTTAAGCAGTTGATATTTCTTTCAGGGGTACTCCTTGCTGCACCTCATTTGGAAGGAGCATTTGCTCTTCTGATCTGCTGCCTTGCAACAAAAATCACAGCACTCGAGCGTTTTCTCTGTGAGGTTATTTGTGACAGGAAACAGAAAGGTACGCTGAGGGGTAAATGTTCTCCAGAATACTCTTCAGTAATTCCTGACTTTTAATTTAGAAAATAGGCACCCATGTGATTACAGGTCCAGACAGTGGGCTGTAAAATTCGCTTGATGCAAGGGTGATGGAAAAGGAAGATTTTTAAGTAGACCCAAATATATGGCCTTATATTTTTTTTTGTCTGATCTTAACTTTCTCCAGTATATATTCAACTGTAGCTTACTTTTTCTGGACAACAGAATTGAAATGCATTAGTATTTTTTGTTGCATCATCATGCTTGAACTATTTTCATATCGTGGATATCCCATACATTCAGGTATGTTAAAGCCTTCTCAAAGACTTACCTACAGTTTTCTGGCTGAAAAATAAAGAGCATTGTAATAGCAGTAATAAAACTATAACATGTAGCACTTTATAGTTTTATAGTGTTCTAAAGAAATTAAAGCACCACTGCACCCTGTGCTATTAGAATTAATTGCACCACCTCCTCATGTTAATGTGGTAAGAGAGAACTTCCTCAGCGTCACACAGCGGAGTGGTTAGGTTGTCAGACTGAGAGGTATTGGGCATTCCTGTTTTTAGTTTGGTACTTTCCCAAAGCATTTAATATGTCTGATATTGGTTTGCTTGTTAGTGGTTATACTGCCAGCTGATGCGCCGGGGAGGTTGTTTGTCCTTCTCGTAAATAAGTTGGGTTTTTTCTTTTTTCTTCATAACTTTATCAGATAGGATGCTGCATCTTAGATTTTCTTTTGAGGACGTGTGACTTATGTGTTAATACTAATTTTTGGACATTCTACTATATTCTGTTTGACCAAAATTTTTCTCTGGAGTCAGTCAGAATATTCATCAAACTTTGTGAGGTTATCTATTTCCTGAAGGTACTTTCAGGCCACACTTTTAACAAATCGCTAGTTATTCTGTGTGCCCCAGTTTTTGTGAAAACATCAGAGAGGACCTGATTTTCAGAAAGCATTGAGGACAGGAGAACAGACCACATTAAAGTTTCAAGTACCCTGAAATTACCGACTGTTAAATCTTGGCCATTACAGCATTCAGTTCCCCAGATTGTACTCTGCACTTTGCATATCATCTAGCATAAAAATAACGAGCATTTTGTCTTGCTATATATTTGCTGTAGAAAACATCTACTTTAATTTTCAACTGATGTATAATTCCTTTGCTTTACTGGATGTGTAATAACAATTTCAACTCTGTTGAAAACATGTAAATGCCAATTTTAAATCCCTCCCTCAATTATTTTATCTTGCCTATTTATCATACAATCAAGTGGTTTACACTTTGTTTTCATGATTTGCTTAATATTCCTCTGGAGAAACTAGAGTTATGGTGGTCCCCCTATGTTTCCCCTTATGTCCATTTGTTCCTATCAACTTTTTTTTCCTCAGGAAATCAAAGTACTTTCACTGATCTCCTAAAGATACCTTGCTCTCCTATACACTCTGCTTTCTGCACAGTGACTATTTGTTTGGGTTTGGGGGTTTTTTCCCTTTTGAAATTTATTTAATGCAGGTATAATTCTTTCTTTGACTTTCATTCCCAGAGATGTGGCTTCATGTTTAATTTCTAATGAAATTAAACATGCATGTCACAAAACTTGTGCTCAGGAAAAAACAAAGATCTGTTTTGTGTCTCAAGTTATATTGTAGTATTTTGGTGAAGGGCTTGGAGAACTGTTCTTCGTTTCTTAATGGAACTGTAAGCAAACCCATGTTACACGAGGGTCTTTTGCTGTCCAATATTTTGTTCATTTTGAAAGATGATATCTCGGTTTTCCATGAGAAGTTCCTATGTTCCTTCTCCAGCTAACCTCAGAAAAATATGTTGTTTACTTTAAAAGATTTCAAAGTCTGGGCAAGCTAAGATAGGGAGACACAAATCCGTTTGCATGACAATATTATACTACAGGCCTGTATATTCTTTTATTCATCAGAAATGGGATTATGGCATGAGTATACAGGATTTCTTATCCATATAATTTGATGGCAGGAAATATTAAAATAAACTATAAACTCAATTTGCAGCTTGTCTTAGGGAGGAAATTGGGATATGACTGGGTAAAATACAGATTGCAGACTAGCAGCTAAAAAACCTGGATTTGCAGAAATAGAATGATTACATAAGGTTCTCTGTCATTTTCTTTCAGTAGCATTGAATATAATTACCTTACCAATTATCTTAGTAAATGTTAGGCTCCTGAGCAAAGCTACATAAACACAAATTTTTGTATCCCTTAAAAAAATGAAGAGACTTCAACTAACTATAATCTTGGTGAAGCTTCTATGCCTTAATTCATGCAATCAAATTAACTAAGGAATTGAAGTCCAGAGAAAACAGTTATTACTTTGTGAAAAATTCACTTCCACAAACAGAATTCGTATTTTGTTAATTTTTTAGAACAATGAGGGCCTAATTTTTTGCGGTGCCGAACCTCTTCTAATTAGTTTGTGAGTGAATTAATTGCTTACGGAAGCTATTCTATGGAGATACAAGGAAATTACAAAATGGGCTTTGCTGCTGCGAGCCCCGTCCCTGTGCCTCAGGCCCGTCGGCAGCAGACCCATTTTCTGTATGCTCATTTTGGGCCTATTCTCTTTCTGTATGAAAAGTTAAAGCGGGGGCCTTTTGGTACTGACTCCTGACGCTGCTCTTCCCAGACGCGCTGCCTGGTACCCGAAGCCACGTGGCTTCTGGGGATATTCACTGACTATGGGAAGCAGGGGGGGATCTTGTCCTTTTGTTGCCATCATGTTGAGCTTTTATTTATTTGTTTTGTTTTGTTTTGTTTTGTTTTGTTTTGTTTTGGTTTGGTTTGGTTTGGTTTGGTTTGGTTTGGTTTGGTTTGGTTTGTTTATCAGGAAAGACATGGACCTGTTGGAGTGGGTCCAGAGGAAGGCCACAAAGATGACCAGAGGGCTGGAGCACCTCTGCTATGAGGAGAGGCTGAGACAGTTGGGACTGTTCAGCCTGGAGAAGAGAAGGCTCCGGGGAGACCTTATAGCGGCCTTCCAGTACCTAAAGGGGGCCTACAGGAGAGCTGGGGAAGGACTCTTTATCAGGGAGTGCAGTGATAGGACAAAGGGTAAAGGTTTTAAATTGAAAGAGGGTAGATTTAGATTAGATATTAGGAAGAAGTTCTTTACTCCGAGGGTAGCAAGACACTAGAAGAAATTGCCCAGGGAAGTTGTGGATGCCCCATCCCTGGAAGTGTTCAAGGTCAGGTTGGATGGGGCTTTGAGCAACCTGGTCTAGTGGGAGGTGTCCCTGCCCATGGCAGGAGGGTTGGAACTCGATGATCTTTAAGGTCCCTTCCAACCTAAACTATTCTATGATTCTATGATTTTCCCCACATCTGCCTGATGCCCAGGTTTCAAAAAAGGAAGTTCCGCAACAATGCAACATTTGGTTTGTTTTTGTTTGTTTTTTTTTTTTTAAAAGCAAGAAACAAACCAACAAACCTCAGAACTTTTATTAGTTTTGTATTTTTTCTTCACCCAGCTATTTCTTTGAATTGCTGGTAGTGCAATGATTTATTTTTTTTTCTCTGGTGCCTGTGAGGGACCATCGAGGTTGAGCATTGGGTTTGGAGGGCTGTATGGGATCACATTGCACTTGCCAGTGCCCAGGAGGGTAGGACCCCTGTCCCCCCGTCTCCAGCCGCCTGTGGCAGCACCTCCTTCCCCCTCCAGTGCCTCCCCTCCAGCCCCGCTTGCTCTAGATGGGAGAGAAAGCAACTTCTCTGTGGACAAGGGAGCCTGGGGACTTTTTAAAACTCTCGATGAAAGAGGAAGTGAAGACCAAGAGAAGATATGGTGGAGGCAAGGAGTGTTTTAAAGGAGTGCAGCTGGGGCAAAAGGAGCACACCGCTAGAGTGCAAATCCAAAAGGGGTAAATTTGTGCCTCGGTCCTGGCTTGTACCAAAATGGGCCCCTTCGCCCAAGTAGTAAATAATATCATTATTTTGGCTGAGAAGTCCAAAGTAGTTGATTTGTTTTCTAAAAGTCAAATGCTTGCATTGCTTTTTTTCACTGTTAAAACCATGCTGGGACTGCTAGTTTATGTCAGCTTTGCAAGTTTGGCTTACATAGTGGTTTTCTTCAGCAGTTTTACGATTATATTCTTCAGTGCCTAAAGATTTGCCTGACTTACAATGCCTGAGCCCGTCCTGCCTCTGGAACCCCAAACACACCGGGGTTTGGATGTGAGGGTCAGGCCGCCTTTCTGACGTACAAAACACGCTATGCAATCAATAGCGAAATAGTACAGATGTAACGTGCATTTTTAACAGAGCTAAAAACATAGCATGTTTAGGGAATTTTAAGCCTTTCATTTGGAGCTGGTACACTGCAAGCTGTTTGGCTTCCATTGCCCTGCTCATAGGGGCGTTTTCTGCAGAGTATTATTTATACTTAAAAACAGGCAATAAGGAGCAGTATCGATACGAAGAACTTGCCATGCAGAGAGGGGACTGATACCGGCTGGAAAAAAGCATAGGGTATCAGCAGAGAAAGGTTATCTGCGGTCTCGTTTTAATGCTATACAACTTATTTTGCTTTATGTGAGTGCTGTCAGTGCTGCAGTTCCATCCCAATGCGTGGGGCAAGGTAAGGGTAACACAAGGCGTTCGTATAAAAAAGAGCTGACGCAGGGGTTTGATGCCGATTTCTACCTACCTGTGTGTGAACCAGTTACACAAGAACTACAAAGCACCCTTTTTTTTTTTTTTTTAGTAAGTGGTAGTTGCAGACACTATGATTTGAGGTAGGGCGAGGTTCCTTTCTGCTTGTGTTTAGAATAATACTTGCATTTACAAAACACAGTATAGGCTTGAATCTTCACATTGTCTCCCTTGGCAGCTTTTTTTCGATAAAATCATGCTATATTTCAATGTAGATTTTACCCTTCTTGCAGTCTGTACAGTGTTTTCTCATATTTTTACTATCCGGATTATAGGTATGTAGGTCTTAGAGGAACATAAGAAGTTTGAGATCCTGTTGCTGCAGGTGTAAATAAAGAGCTATTTCCATACCTTGACTATTCAGGAATATTTATTTTTTTTTGTAGTAAACCTTTTCAGTTGCTCTGAAGTAGCAATTCAATCATGATTTGGTTATGGATTATGGGATATCTAATAAGTATGTACATTTCCTTGTGTAAGAAACAACTTGATTTTCAGTTTCACCTTCATTTGCATTTAATTTCCAGAATTTCTTACTCTAGTCACCAAACTGGCATTTTGCATGTAAAGAAGAGAAATTATCTCTTGAAAGTATTCTTGTTTATTAGAATTTTATCTGCCCAGAAATATGCATAGCTTTATCTTTTCCTCTTTTAGCTCCTCTTACTTTGTCTCTGCTTTGACTTCAGCGTGTTTAATTACAATGAGGATGAATAATTACAGCTGGTGATTTTATAGATGGCATTTTATGCCAATAATGTGTATATAGGCACATTTTGAGATATAATGCATTATATTACAAATGATAAATATAGGTTTTAAAAGCAACATATTCTGAATGGCGGTGTTCAGATGAAATTCCAAATGTTTAAATACTCTGCTTCTACAAAATAAACAGCATTAATTAGGAATTACTCTTGCATTACTTCTTCATTCCATTGTTTGGGGTTTGCCAGCTTACTTGATTTTCTTGTTTGAGTCATGTGAATTAGGAAAGCTTACTCGATGTATGCAAGCCTACTACTCTTTGCTCATGCTCTCCTTGGTATCCGTGGTTATCATTTACTTTTTCTAGTTTTTGACAGAATAGTGAGAAAGTTCTTGGGAAATAAGCTTAACAGTGGAATGTAGTAAGAACAACTATGGGCTGTATCAAGAACTGCTTATTTTTGTCTGTCCTCGTATAAAAATCAAATTGCAATTTAGTACTACATAGTTGTGTAGGCCATCTGATTGTTAAATAGAAATACAATACATGTCTTCTCTAACCAACATATTTTTTCACTCCACCAAAATTTGCAAGTATTCACAAACAATGTGTCAGTGAAGAGGATGCTAAAAAACAGGCACTGAGGAATTTAACACGCTTTAAAGTAATGAATCAAATAAAGTTCTTGGGTAATATCATGAGCAGCTCCTCGAGAGAAAAGGGATCTAATCCATTTAATAGGGCTATGTAAAATTTTACTCCGTTCTTATGGGTGGATTACAAGTAAAATGCATTTTGTCATAAAATTACATTTAAGACAGCTGGTATGGAAATCAAACCTTGTGCTCTGTATTTACCAATAAGCATACAACCAAGCACAATGTATTATATTTATGAATATTGACACATTCAAAATTATACACGTTATACACAGTTATACATTACTTTCCTTGAATAGTACTTGTTCTACATGTCACAATCCAAGGTTCCTTCTTTATCATTGTCATTAAAAGAAAACAAAGATTTTATCAGAACAGTAGGGGATAAGATTTAAGTAATTTCTAAAAAAGCTTTTTTCTGTTTGCAAACACCCTTTGCCTCAAAATTATAAGTAATTTATGAATACTGAAGTGTTGGATTGATTGATTTCTTTCATTGATAGTTTTCATTTTAACAGAAAAAAATGAGTACATGGATCTACAATAACGAGTATTAAAAATTATCTTTAAAAATATATAGGTAGCCAATAAGTTCAACTGAAGACATGTTTGAAAGGCATATTTGTAGTATGCGTGATTCTGTCTTGCAAGATCTGGCTAAAACCAGGCCCACCAGCTTCACACAAACAAACACATTTCAATTTCTGACTCCAAATAGCTTAAATAGCCTCCCGATTAGCAAGGTACTTAGGCATGTAAGTAGTCTCAGTGAGTATCCCCGGCAAAGCTAAATATATTTGCCAAAGCACTTACCTAAGGGTGTCTCCTGAATTTTTTGAATTGTTGCATTGTTTACCCTGCTCTAGTTTCTACCAAGAGTGACTCAACAACAGTTAAGCAGCTGCTGGAGTAGGACACCTCTCTATCATACCAAGCCCTGTACCTGGCCAATTTTAAATTGCTCCTTTTAACTCCATTCTCTAGGTGCAGGGTGGGGATGGGGCTTGTAGCTTGGAGTTTTATTTATTTTATTATCTTTTTTTTAAATCCACCGATTCCTTATCTGGTATTTAGCTTGTAATGTTTGGCCAGGGAAAATCTTTTTGCAAATGGGATCCCGTTCAACCGCTAATCACTGCAACAGCAGAGGTGTAGTTCCCTGTTTGAACCTGTAGTTATGTGACCTTTTTCAAAAAAATATATAGGTATGAACAGAATACCTGAGCAAATGTGTCCATCTCAGTTTCATAGACATAAACGGTATTGTTCTCCATCCTTGGAGGTTTTTTCCCTACAAATCAGACTGTTTGGCTTAAGACTATAATGACATGTTACTAAGACTTTTCTGTAGTTAAAAGAGTGGTTTTCTAATATTCCTGATATTGATTTGTAGAAATATGACCAGTACAGAAAATAATGTATGTACCACTGTCTTTGAAAGATTCAGGCAGATCTACCCACAACCAGTGGTAATATTCTTTGTTTATTATAGTTTGATTTAGAGTTTTGATCTTGCCAAAATGTACATACATTAGTGCTCTAAACACCTCTTTTAGATTTATTTCTTTATTATTTTTTTTTAAATAATGACTGGGTGAGGCCTTTAGTTGAAGTGGTATACGTTTTTACACCAATATTGTGTCTGTAATAATGCATTAAACTGCATTTTTAAATTTGGGGGTCCTAAAGTTAGGATGGTAGGTCTGATCTCTGAAGAACAGTGAGCAATGCCATGTTGTTGGAGGGGTAGGGGAGGAATAAAATGCTTATTGGGATGTGGAAAGGGACTCACAGCCTGTATGGCAAATGAAGTAATGCTTCCAGCATCACAGTAAGGCCTCAAACTAACCATATGCTCAGTATCCCAAACGCATCCTTTTCTCTGTACCAACTGGAGAAAGTCCATAGCAGCTTGAATGAGAAGGGACCGGAATAACGTGCCCTAAAATCCCAGGAACTGGGATTGCTCAGGCTAGAAAAAAAGACTGAGAAACACTGCAGCAGCTCTGTATAAGGGTGAGAATTGGCAAAAAGAAAGGGAAAAAAAAAATCTCTGCATCTATGGTAGATTTAAAGAGAAGATAAAGGCCGAAAATGCAGCAAAATAAACCATGTTTAAGCATTAGAAAAACTATTTGTGAGGAGAGTAGAGCAATGCAGTAGCCTGGGAGGATGAGATGTCTTCATCACAGGTCATTAAGAACAGGTTAGACCAATGCATTAGGAGTGAGATAGGTGTTGATCATCCTGCCTTAAAGGAAGGGGGTGGACACAGATGGCCTCTTGACCTCTTTCAGCCTCATGATCTTGTTTCTTTTTTTTTTCTGGATTCAGAGTATATATTTAACCAACCCAGCTGTATTTAAACTAAGGAGGAATGTGATAGTTTTCTGTATAGAAATTAAATTCCACCTCATGCTTTGGCACTCTCTGATGTAAAAAATGAACAACTTTGTCTCACCTCAGTCTGTCCTTCATCGGACTTTTTTTCCCTTTGCTAAGCATAAGGCTGAGACTGGATAGAGGAATATACAAAGGACGCTTGGTTTTGGAAGCCTGCATCCCAGCGAGCACAGTATCTGTAACCATCTCATCAAATATACTTGAATTGTGTAACGCGGGATGTTTCTTAATTATAAGAGTCAAAAGGGGGAGGGGAAAGCTTAGGTTGCAACTTGTCTTCTGAGAGGGACGGCATAGGAAGGACTGCAAAGCCAGGGGAGGAGGGACAGCTTTATACCACTCTTCGAAATGTCAGGCCTTCGGTGGCTCTTGCGAAACACTTGTTGATTTAAACAGTGCAAGCACAACTATTGACAGAGCCCACTGCCTTAGCTGTCAGGTTGGAGTCACCAGACAATGGTGAGGTTGAGTTGGTTAAGTTATGTGTAAGTGCAGACACGGTTACGAATTGTGCTTTTCCAAACCATTCAGTGCATTTGCATCATCTTTCAAGCACCTATTCAAGCACGTATTATCTTACTGCAAATACAAGCCCCAAGTTAATCCATTTATCTCTTAGCTCCTTTTATGTTTTTTGTTTGTTTCTTTGTTTTTATGAAACAGCTTTACCGTTTAATATTTGGCTTTGCACTGACTATCGTAATTATTACAAATGTATTTGAGAACTTAAGTGGAACGGCTGGAGCGGGATGGCATAAGCAAAAATTGAAGTGTGATACAGTTGTAGCGTCTTCCTCCTTCAGCCTCGGCTTTGCTAACCTTGCTATTTCCCGGGGAGCCATACCTAAGGGATATACAATAGGCACATGTAGTAAAACCAAAAGCACTATCTCTATCTACAAAACCCAGAGATGTGAGAATGTGCTACGGTAGGATCGCAACTTCAGGAACGTGAACTATCGTTTACTGATACAGAGCTGTCTACTTGAGCGTGCCAGGAGGCTGGAGCTGAGGCTCATTTGGGTGAGGTGCTAATTCGATGCCTAGTGATTATTTAAAACTCAACACCGTTATCTTTCCTTCCTGATACAAGAAAGGAGAAATAAAACCATAGAATCGCTTGCTGTATTGTAAGCAATGTGTCATCTTGGACCTATATACGGAAGTTCATGTGGTAATAGTATCTGCTCCTAAAGCCCAAAAGTGGGGGAAGCCATTTCAAGGAGACCACCGGAGCCTGCAAATCCAAGGAGCTGCTTGGGGAAGGGAAGGACAGATGTTCAAAGATGATCAGGGAAATCTGCAACTCTTCTGGTTGCTCTGCACCCTCTGGCTCAGTCTTTAAGAATGACTGCTCCCCGTCCCTGATGCTTTCTTCTGGTGAGTCAGATGAAGCTGATGCTAAGGTGCTTCCAGAGGGCATGCCATTATGGTGAAATGGAGGCAGTCTGAGGGGATGGAAAAGCTCTGTCCTACTATGTAGTCCAAAAAGCTGAGGGACAATAATTTTTTCTAATATTTGTTAGATTAAACAATTCCATCAAAAAATTAGGTGATTCTGGAGTTCAGGGGTGGAAGTAGAACCAAAAACATGAGCTTAAGAAGCTCTAATGAAAATGTAATTGCAATAATAAAAATAAANAAAAAAAAAAAAAAAAAAGGCCAGCAAGCAGCTGAATGTCTGAATTTACAGAACCTGAACATAAAACTCTTAGCTCTACCCTGAAGTGAAGCCAGGCTCCTTATATTTCCTTCTTCATACTTTCTGGACTTTATTTACTTCAGCTAAAGGTTTGTAAAATCAAGCTTCTGTGCTATCTGTAAATCTAAAAGCTATCTGTGGCCTCAAGTTCGGAAAGCCATTGAACTGGTTCTGTGACTAAATCACTGTCATCCTTCCATCTTGATTTCATCTCTTTCATAATGGCATTAAGAACTGCAACACAGAGAGGCAGATCTTAAGTCTGCTGCATGAAATGTGCTGCTTGTACAGACATGCTGAGATTTTGCTGGTTAAAAAAATGCTTCACCACCACTCTGATTTTTTTTATATGTATTTTCTGTGCTCTAATTACATGAACGTGAATTTACATGTGTACATAACTCTAGGTTTACATAGTAAGTGGCCAATGGAGAAGATAGATTGATCATCCTCAAGGTGTATTTAGCCTAATAGGGAATTTAGAAAGTACATTCAACATAAAAGCAGTAGGGCCACTTAGGCTGAGGGTTGCACAATCGTTATGATTTAGGAAGAAAACATTCTACTGTATGTGGTCAGTGATGAAGAGTAATTGTTAAATATAACTTAATAAAGCTGCCTTCAAAGAATTTTTCAGAGCAGATCCCAAAGAGAGAAGCACAAAGTGTGTGTGTAGGGGGCTTGTTAAGGTGTACAACTCCGCTTGCTTATGGTGGGATGGCTTTTGTTTCTGCCCTTCCTCAGCACTGCTTTTTATTATCAAATTCTTGTGAAGGTACAAAAATTTATGTATTCAAGTGCAGGAAATCAAGGGAAGAAGACAGTGTTACACAATTCTAAACAAAAGGTAAGTTTGCTTATTCAATGGTGTAATTACAAGGGGAAGAGAACATCACTCTTTAAACAGCAAAACCATAATGAAACATTTCTAGCTCTATTTCTTATATGTAGTGCAGTTATACCCCTTAATGTGTATGCTTGAGGGCTGATTACATTTTTGGTTAGAGTACAGGGGCGAGCTGGGTTTTTTTCATCCTCAGTAGAAGAAACAGCAATGTCTTTTTGAATAGACTGCACGAATATACAGAGTACGTCATAGCATAACTGTTGTTGAGCACATGCTGCAGGATGAGAATATGGGAGAGACAGAGAATAAAAGATGAGCAAAACTAAAGAGAAAAGGGAAAAAAAGGCCAAAAGAAAAAGAAAAGAAGATAGTTAAAGAGAAGAATGATTGGAGAAGTTGGGAGATCAGTGTGAAATAAAGCAGAGTACCAGAAAGAATTTTGTTTTCCACAGAGAGCCACAGAGGCTGGAAGGGACCTCTGGAAGTCATCTGGTCCAAACGCCCTGCTCAAGCAGGGTCATCTCCAGCGTGCTGCCCAGGAGTGCCCAGCAGGCACTACACCTTTTCTCATGGTTGGAATTTGGTGCCACCTGCTCAGCAATCCCATCGCAGCGTGCGAGAAGGACTTTAGGGGCACATTTTTTTGTCTGATCCAGCACTTCGTGTGGTCACAGCCGCTGAAGGAAACTGGCAGAAGCAAGTGGGCTGGCTAAATGGAGGTACAGGTCCAGCAAGGTAAAAATGGTTTTGGTATGATACTATAATATAAGAAAAAATACATACACTTCTGGTACTAGCATAGCAGTTGTGCTTTAGTTCTACGGGTGTATTTGCCTCAGTTGAACATTATTTTGTCTTGGCATGAACTGCTACCAAAGGAGCATGAGTAAAACAAGTAATTTATTCTAGTATAAAAATATTTGCACAAATATTGATTAAAAATCTAATTCTTACCCTATACATTTATAACTTCTTAAAAAAAAAAACATTTTATAAGGTGAAATTGATCTAGATCGATTTCTTGTATTAAAAAAGTATGGAGCTTTTTAAGGTTATCTGATTTAAAAAAAGTGAATGTGAAGCAAATTATTGAATTGATAAGACATCAACATACAATAAGATGTTTCATTAGCTACTTTTTAATTTACAAGTTTGTTATTTGAGGTGCAAAGAATATTTTTTTTATGTCTGAAGTTTTTCTAGGACAAAAAACCCCAAAAGATATTATTTTTAGTTTTAGCACATAAGCACTATACGCCTAGGATATGCTCTTTCCTGCAAGAGTCCAGTGTATCACTGTATCAAATGGCAATAAAGCCAAAATGCCATTGAAGGATCTGAGCCAGACCCTAGATGCTTTGAAAGAACATCACGTCATGTAAGTCAAAGTGTTATTTTGAGAGGGCAGAATGTGGGAAAAGGCTAATGGAAGGAGGATAATTAGCGATAGTTAGGAGATGTGATGCGAGGTCAGAGGGGTACAGTAACTGCAGTAACAATAGGGTATGTGTATCATGACAGGTTTGTGTGTGTACTGTGTAAAGGTGGTGGTGACCAGGGGAAGCCCTTGGTGGCTGGAAAAAGACAAATGTCATGTCCATCTTCGATGAGGGAGAAGCAGGGAACTACAGGCCAGCCAGCCTGACCTCGGTCTGCGGGAGGATTAGGTGGCAAATCCTCCTAGATACCATGTCCAGGTGTTTGAAAGACAAGAAGGTGACTGGGGACAGGCAATAAAGGTTTACAAAGCACAAATTCTGCCTGACAAACCTGACTGCTTTCTAGAACGAGATAACTGAGTCTGCGGAGAAGGGGAGAGCAGTGGATGTCATCTACCTTGATTTTAGCAAAGCTTTTGACATAATCCCCCATAGACCTCCTTTAACCACATCAGGGAGGTATGAAATAGATAAGTGGAAGATAAGTTGGGCGGAAAATTGGCTGGGCTGTTGGGCTCAAGGGCTGTGATCTGCAGTAGCAGGTCCAGCTGGTGGCCAGTACGCTTCAAGGGCAGATACTGAGGCTGCTACTGTGTAACATCTTTGTCACAGACCTCAGTGATGAGATAAAGTGCAGATGACAGCAAATTGGGAAGGATTGGTCAGTGCACTGAAGGGACATCAGCAGGGTAGAGAAATGGATGGGCGGGAATCTCATGAGGTTCAACAAATCCTGCATCTGGGACAGAATAGCCACCCGCTTTATGAGCTGGGGGCCAAGCGGATAGAAAACAGCTTTGCAAAAAAGTATTTGGGGGTCCTGGTGAGCAGCAAGGAATCAGCAGTGTGCCAAGGCCAAGGGCATCCTGGGCCATAATAGCAAGGGTATAGCCACCATGTTGAGAAGAGTGGTTATTCCCATCTGTGGAGTACTCAGATTGCATCTGGATTACTGTGTGCAGCTTTGAGTTGCCCAGTACGTGAAAAACATGGACATAAAAAAGCAAATCCAGAGGAGGGCTGCCACGATGGTGAGGGGGCTGGAGTACATGACGTACAAGAAGAGGCTGAGAGGGTCAGGCTGTTCAGTCTTAAAAAGAGAAGGCTGATTGGAATGTTATTGCTCTCTTCAGCTACCTGATGAGTAGGTATAGAGAAGATGGAGCCCTCTTGGAGGTCCACAGTGGCCTTTTCACTGTGAGAGGTAACAGGCACAAGCTGGAAGAGACCTATTAGATATTGGGGGGGGGGAGGG
>VUYV01000173.1:1877031-1940141 GCA_008711295.1 Anarhynchus alexandrinus | reverse complement strand
CCCCGGCCTCGGCGGGGACCGAGCCGCCGCCGGGCTCCTCGCAGGCTCCTGGGCGAGGTGTAACCGGAGCCTCGTCCCTCTCCCTCGCCGCCCCTCGCTCCTTCGCCGGGGCCTGAGTGTTTCCCACCCACCCCCCACTCCCCCCAGCCCGGGAATCACATGCTCCTCCTCGCAGAGTGGGGCATAGTTTGTCTGCAGGAAACCTGCCCGGGAGCCTGGCAAAAAAACCCAACAAACCAAACAACAAAAAACCCCAAGGTTGGGGCAGCGGGGAGGGGGAGGGGAAGGCAAGGAGGTTGAGGTTGGCAGTCGCCACCGGGAAATAACGACCTGGGAATCGCAGTTTGTCGTAGCCTGTACGCTTCTGGCTGAAGTGTGCGTCTGTGGGAGCCCACTGTCTAATCAACACTTGTGATTTAGCCGGGAAAGTGTCTCCTTGTAAAAGGAGAACGGTCTGCTGGGTCAGTAATAATAAATTGGTTTTGTATTTATCTTTTTTTATTATTATTATTTTTTTCTTTCAGAGTAGTGGGAAGCAGGTGAATAGGCGGTAGAACTGAGCCGATAATATTTTAATGGTATTTAAGTATAGTTTGAGCTAAGCATGTAGTGTCTGGCTATGACAGTTACAGCGGAGCTCTATTGCAGCTGTAAATAAGTAGGCAGTTTAAGACTGCCAGTCCTTTTACTTTAAGCATTTGTTTTGTTCTTAGTTTGCTGCCATTGTGGCTGAAGGCAGTCATTTTTTTTGTTTGTTTGTTTGGTTTTGTTTTTTACCCCTTTGGGTTTTTATGTACTGAACTTTAAAATCAACTCTAGCCAGTTACTTTCCTGGCTCTTTACAACCCGTTTGGCCACCTGGTGGGCTCCTCTCATGGGGGAATCCTCTGCGAGCGCCTCAAGGGAGGGAGCTGCTGGGCTGCTCTGGTGGATGCTCTCAGAGAAATGACAGTGTTCCGCACCCTCGTTAATGTCATACTGAAACTATTATTCCCCAAAGCAGGGCTCTTGTTTGCTTACATGCAGCTTAAGACCACTGTGAATGGAAACCGGTCGTTTTATCGCAGTTGGTGTAGGTACTGCGCCTCCTACGGAGTTTTCAGGACATTTGCTTGTTTGCGTCAGCAGTGGTGTCACAAATAGCATATACCAGGCTTGTGCACATACACATGTGTATGGTGGCACGTATGGATGCTCGTGCGTGTGTGTCCCTTCTTTCCGCTTTTGTGCTAGAGCTGCCTGGGGACTGGAACATAGAAGTTGGCTCCACTGTGTCACATGAGATAAAGAAAGATGTAAATTGCCCCCGAGTGGTTAACCGCTAAGTTTATGAGAAGTGCTGTGGGAAGCTTCATGTTCACCATCACCTAAGGTCTTGAACAAAATACTTTGTCATGGGGTCAACCTTCAGAAATATTGAGAACAACTTTAAAAAGGAAGGTTGATATTTTTAACGTCATGCAAGTATTTGAAGAGTCACATAATTTTTAGTATGTTTGTATCTCATTTTGGTGAGCATTATGCAATAAATGCCTGACAAACGGGGTGTAATCATCTCTTCTTTTTTTCAGCCACCATACTCTTTTTATTTCACATAAAAGCTGAAGATTTCCCAACTTTATATTTCCTCAAGCTTGTGGTCTTTACTAGGGAAAGTATCCATGTATGACATGCTTCATCAGTATCTCTGCACTGTCTGAAGACCCTTCTTTACTAAATGTGTACATCTCCTTGTGTTCCTTGTTGTGCGTCCTGGTGGTGTCGGTGCTAAATTTGGAACTCGAGACATTCGAGGAAGGAATACTTCATTGCTATCGAGAATGATGCTTTTGGAATAAGGCAGTTGATTTTGAGTTTGTAAACTGGAACTATGTCATTTGAGAGAGAAAACAGTCAAAGATTATTCCTTGTGGAAAAAATAGAAAATACTAGGGAAAAATACTAGTAGAAAATACTAGTAGAAAATACTCACATGTAGTGTATTGTGTTAAACTGAAGCTCTGAAGTAAAAATTAATTATTTAAGGATAATGCTTATGGGTTTTTTTTTTTTTTGTATAATCTTTTACCTTGCTCACTATAAGGCTGAAAGGCTCTGTGTGAGCAGTCCGCAGTGTTGACATTCCCAACTTTTCCCTCCCTCCTTAGAAACGCCCAGTAAGAGCTGGCCCGTCTGCAGGGAGCCCGGGTCTTGCAGCAGGGGGAACAAAGTCAGGGAGCGAGCCAGCTGCTGCCACAATGCCCACCGGCTTCTGCTCCTTGCCTTTGTTGCTGATGTCGCTGCCTCATTGGCAAAACTGGGGCTTCTGCGCTCAGCCGGAGTTTCTCTAGCACCTTACACCAGAACTGCGGAGGCTTAGGAGGTCTAAGTGTTGAGGGTGCCGTCAGGTCATTTAAGAGGAAAAGCTGAACTAAAGACTGGTACCGAATTCAAGTGTAAACGTAACTCTCTTTGTCTGCCAAGCGCGAATAGATTGAGCGTTGGAGAAAGGGAACACTGAACCAAAACTGTTCTTGCCACGCTCACTTCTTGCGCGTTTGCTATGGTTGGCCTCTCCACACAATGCAGTTCGTATGCAAATAGGTATAAAGAATTTAACAAATTCCACACATTTCTTCAGTATTCTAATAGACATTTAAATGCTCAGTATTCATTTATTTCTAGGTTTGGCTTTGGAGGTCAAAGGTTAGATGTGCTGTTACAGTATACACTCTTCTGTGTGACGCAACATTTTAAACTAAGGACAGAGTAACATTGATATTTACTTCACAGAGGGTATATTACAGCATCCATTCAACCACACGTTTTCTACTATTAGTTGATTTTACAGATGGCTACTCTGGCAGCATCCCTTCTTTTTATTTTTAAATGAGATGAAGTTCACTGCACTACTTTATTTTTGTTAGTTGTTAAAACATTCTCATACTCCTGGCGGCAGATAATGACAAATCCTTCA
This sequence comes from Anarhynchus alexandrinus, assembly GCA_008711295.1. NCBI lineage: Eukaryota > Metazoa > Chordata > Aves > Charadriiformes > Charadriidae > Anarhynchus > Anarhynchus alexandrinus. The sequence continues at coordinate 1,937,185 of VUYV01000173.1, read as the reverse complement.
ATGTAATGCTGGGAGCAAGGGAGGCGGAGAGGGAGAAACGGGGAGGGAGAGGGGGGGGGGAAAAACCCTCCTGAGCATATGGAGACATCCAGAAAAAGATGTGCATCGTCAGCTGTGATTCCATTGTGTGCTTGCAGACGGGATCTGAGCTCTTTTTCTCTTGGGAATTCAGACCTTACAGAAGTATTCTTTGGCTTTTACCCGTCAGGATAATCGAGCTAAGATAACGTATATTTCACATATTTATTATAGATAATATTTTAATAATATTGTAAGATTTCAGGGAATAAATACAGTTGCCAGGACTCCTGCTCTGTGTTGGAATAACATTTTGAACAGGCATGCATATTGGTGAAATGGCAACTTTGAGTAGTAAGAATAATTTGTAATATTACATCAGCGGTTACATATTACTAAGGCATCTTACCAGTTCTACGGTTAGTAGTTTGTCAGCAGTATTTACATTATGCAAACACTCCCTATTTTTAATGATTCAGTAGCTTAGCCTTTTCAAAACATACCGAGTAGAAATGTGACATGAAAAATGACAGCTTGTATAGTTTAATCAATTTAGGATACAGAATTAAAATAAAAACAACAACCAAAACCAACAACAAAAATACCAGGGAATTTTTTAAACAGGGTTTTAAACCAAAGCTATTTTGTCAGTGATGCGAGTATTCAGAAATAATATTTACATGATGAAAAAAAACTGAGTGGAAGAAATTAATTTTCTTGTATTCAGTCCTGCATTTACCTATTACCTAAGAACAGCATTTCCTCTCCTGAGCATTTGGAATACTTCTGCTGATTTTATACAATTATTTTGAGTTGATGAATAGTTTGAAAAATAGATCTTGAATGTGGTGGATTTACCGCATTACATCTTGTTACTGTTTATGATTTTTCAGTCTTGTTCTATGGAAATTGCACGTCACTCAAGTTAAAGACTAATGGAAATTTTACTTAAGAGTTTTATGGAAATAAAATAGGCACAATTCTTACGGAAAATGTATGGTCACTGGGGTGCTTGGCATTTTGAAGTTTGAAATTAGTTCATTAATTTAAATGTCTGAAGCTATACAACAACATATTAACACCACACGCATTTTTTTTTTCTTCTGCAGCTGCATCATTATGCCATTCCAAGTCTTGCATTTCCTTAAATGGCTTCCATAACAATCTCCCATTAATACAGTTACTGGCAGATATTATTCTTGCTTTGCTCTCATTTTAGCAGTTATAACTGATAGTAAATCTCACTCTTTCTGTGAGCGTGCTCCCATTACTTAGATATTCAGAAGCCTCTTTATAATGTGCATTTGCTTTTTGCAGCCAAGATGCAATGCCCTCTGTAAAGCCTAATTACCTTTTTCTGTTTGTTTTTAAACTTCAAGAAGTTACTTGCTGTTTGGAAAGAATAACTTACGTTTTGCCAAAATAGCCCACATTATGGAGAAATGTATTAATGAAAGGGCAGAGAGTATAGGTGACAAATTAATTAAAATATCTACAGTGTGTTGATTTATCCATACATCTTAGGTAGTATGGATCACATGAGCTTCTATAGGCGGGGGGGGCTGGATCCTGGTATGTAGTGAGAACATATATCTGATGTAGTGATGACTGAGTTGCTATTTTGATGCTTTTTTTTAGTGAGCTAGGTAAGACATATTGTGGCTCTTTGGTAGGATTTATAGTGGGCATATCACAATTTGCTGCTTTATTGGCTGCCTCAGTGGAAAAGTCTGGGATTGAAGAATGGGCATGGAAAGTGAAATAACATTTTACTTGTTAAGTCAGAATTATTATGGAATTTTACTCTTACTCTGCCCATGCTGTAATTCCTCTGTGTGTGAACAGGTTTAGTTTTTCATTGCTGTCAGTATTGATCTCTAATGAGCCTTGCCCATGGATTTTGAAGAAAATCACTCCAATTAAAAACAATGCAGTATGTCACCTGTTTGTGCCTCACAGATTATGTAGGAGGTACTAAATCGCCTTTAAAAAGAAAACTTTATGAGGATGGAGGAAAGTCTGCCTATGAATAAATTTGATAGTGTATACCGGCACTTTTATTACAGGTATTTTTATGAACTTACAAGTTCAAATTAAAAAAAAAAAAACAAAACCAACCCAAACCCCAAGGTTGTATGTTCTAATACTTGTGCACGTTATTGTTCAGATATCACCTGGTCTACAGTGGATATTACTTTTCTTAAGACTTCTTCCACCATGCTTTGAGTTCACAAGGTCGCTCTTCAGCCCTTATTCTTTACTTTTTCAAAATTAACGTCAGAACTTGCTGATCAACCACGTATGTTATTCCCAGAAATAAATGCGATTATTGTCAACTAATTTCACTTGCTACCCTTACACAAATTTGCATCTTGGTCTCCAGCGATATGAGCAACGTCCTCCTCCTGTTCTATCAGTTTCCTAAAATAGATTCTTTGTGGAGGAAGATTATGAGTGTATACAGATAAATACATTATTTATTTTAGCAGATTTCAATTATATTCTTAGGGAGAAAAGCTCCTCTTTGAGTCTAAATCTTTGTATATTTAAAAAAAAAATTACAACTGAAATAATACTATTTTGTTTCAGTGTGGCCAGAATACTTGTTATCTTTATCTTAAAAGAAAAAGTCAGCCTGTTGATACTTTAGTGGCTATAAAATGTAGCTCTAATAACATAGTTTAAAGCTTTTTTTTTAATTGTTTGCCAATTTGTGTTGGCATTTGCAGTGCAGACATACTTTTGCTTGTTTTACTATTTTTTTTTTAAGAATCATGGCTTACTTTGATACAAAGATACTGAATTTTTAATGAGCCTTCAAACTATTTTCTTGCTACAGTTCTGTGTGAAATTATTAACTGCACAATGGCGAGATCATTTGTGACACGTTTTCTTCTTAATATAAGAATGAGGGAACCTGAAGGCTGTAAGTAGATGAAAAATTATGTTCGCTAAGGTTGCATACTGTAGATGATGGTCTCTTCTAATTTTGTCTGAAAGTGGTAGTCATTCACTTGCTTTTAGCTAAACTGTAGTTTGCAGAGTTGATGATTGTGTGTGTTGTTCACAATTTATAGTTTTTATGGGGTGAGGAGGGTAACACATCTTGGGTACCTGGAATACAGATGTCCCTTTGCACTGAAAAAGAAAGAAATGACTGCACGTGAATGGAAAATAAAGACGTAGGGCGGTCTGAAGTCAGAGGATGGCATGCTGTTCTGGGCCATATCAGTTGGATTTAGCTGTTATGTTGACCTTTAAAAAGTTTTCTTTTACCCTTTGGGGGATGGAGGATTGAATGGTGATGTTGGAAAATGGCAAGTGTGGAGAATGATGGCTGTGGTGTATTCTATTTTTATATCGTAGCTAACACTGATAATTTGTGTACTGTTGGAGGCAGAGGCCAGCTCTTCATGTAGGCCTTTGCTGGAGGCTGACCTACAGGCCTTTGAGCACCACCAATAGCAGCGTTGTGTTACTGTGAAAGCTGGTTTTGTGCAAGAGTGGTTTCTCTTGGGTTTTGAGGGGCACCCCAAGAACCTCTGGATTCTGGTGGGAATTTGCATGGGAATAGGTACTAGCATTGCCTTTTGCTGCAGCGTTGGTTTTCCTTTATTTCAAGCTTCAGAAAGGGCTTGAGAAGGGAAGGCAAGGGCTAATAGGTAATTTCATTGTCCATCACTTCACGTGCATCGCTTTTCTTCACTGACAGTGTAGTTTCATTTGAGGAATAAATCTGGAATATACCAGATTATACATCTATTTGAGGACGTAAGCTTGTCCCTAGTTGCTGTATTATTCAAGAGTTTTACTTGGAAAGAAAGATCTCGTTAGTAGTATTTTGAAGGTAGTGCTTCTGCTGTGAAACTATAATATATTGTCTCGGTTTCCAGACAGCATTATTGTTATTAAATGTTTTATGAATAGAACAAATGAAAACCAGCAAAATTTGTCATTTCCATTGTTGCCACGTGGCGGTCCGGAGCCGTGTTACTCATGTGCAGACTCTTTGAGCTGCGGTACTGGAGGCCACGTAGATCATGAGGTGGGACCCAAAAAAGTAATTGGCAGTAGGAAAATACCAGTGAGCAGCCACACTAGTTGTCAAGAAACAAAATGGTAGCAGAGTAGTCATTCTCATTCACTGGCGTGCAGCAGCTGGAAGGCAGGAGATGAGTGGGAAATGCTTCTGTCTGCAGTGACACTGTCACCATTATTGCTCCTCTGTGGAAAAGGTCTCTCCACCGTGGGCTGGGGCTGCAGCCCCCATCTGTGGGTGAGACAGCAGCTTCCCTTTGGTGTGTCTCTGTGAACTGCAGGTGTCTAACAGACACTGTAAATCTCGCTAAATCACAAAAAGATCTAGTAGTGTTTCACTCAAAATTTTATTCTAAGATAAGATGGTGTTTTCTGTCAGCGAGGACCCACTCAAAGCCCTGTGTTTGTGATCTGTAGAGCTTGTGTGCTTTTTGGGCATTCCTGAGGAAATAATGTATTCATATCTTCTGTGTATATATTTTATATAAGAATATGTCTTTGTTAGTGGTGCCCCTGAATAGCCTCTTACTGTAGTGGTATCCTGCCTGTGACTGAAAACTTAAGCAGAGTTTGTTTGAAAAAGGTTTCTGTGAAATGGCAGAAATGACAGAAAGAATGAAGTTGTTTCTAAATTCCATTTCTCTTGAGGCATAATTAGTGCGCTTTTTCTTCCCTGTTGATGACTCTTACAGTGCATCTTGCATTTTCTTTATGCTCTGCCTTTTTGTTTGTCAGAATAAAAAGGTAGAAAGCTCTTTGGTAGCTTGCTTGGTTACATTTGACATCAAGTACTGTTTGACCTACAAACAGAAATGCAGGTATAATATTTATGTGGGTAGTGGCATGCTCCTCTTCCCTGAAGAAACGTATATTGCGGTGCAATGTCTGCCCTCTGCTCTACTGGACTCTTAAGCTCTATACTAATTAAGAGCTTTCTGTTTATTTGTCTGTGGATACTCGTCACTCAGGTCAGGAGTATTGTAAGTGGAGATTCAGAGAAGAAATATGCTTCTGTACATACAACTTTTACTAATGGTTGAGTTCTTATTTTATAAGAACACCAGTTTCTCCTTTTTGGAGATTTGAAACTAATGTGTTATAAAGTGAACCAGTCAAGCAGTCAACCAAAAAAGGAACCAACCACTTTCACAGAGAGTTCCCACAGATTCTTTTGTGAAAATAAAGGCTGTGTACCGTGTAAGTTAATGTAAACGTCTTGGTTGCTATCAGTGTGAATTTGCAGTAGGCAGCAGGTAGAGAGGAAGTTGTGTGCCTGGAGTGATTGTGCAACTGGAAGGGGGTTCTAGTTATGTCTGGAAAAGCAGATAATGCTCTGCAAAGCTTATGTTTCCCTCCTTGTGTTATGCTTAAAACCGTGATGTGCTACGCGTCATATTTTTATTTTTCTATGCTTGTCTCAAAAAAAAAAAAGACTAATATTTTTCTCTCAATTTTGTTCCTAGCACGCTTGAGATGTACCTGAGTAGCGAGGCGCCCCGCACACACAGCCCCTAGAAATTGTTGCCAGCCTCACTCAGTCTTGGTGAGTTGTTTATATACTATTGCATTTAATTGAACTGTGTTACGGTTTTATCTTCCTCACTGGGGAATTTGATGTGAGATGTCTTAAATTGATTGTGTGGGTACAGCAGAACAATCCTTGGTTTTAAGTAATGTACGATATTATACAGTGAGTCGGAATACAAACATTTCAGAGACTTTCAAAAAATAACTCCCAGACTGGTTATGGAAGTGGGGACCTGGCTTTAGTGCCAGGACCAGGAATGGGACTCTCTGCTGAGAAAGGCTGAAGGGATCAACATGTGATGTTCTTTCACGTTCAGTTTGTTTGATATTTTATACTGTAACTAAGGAATTGACATTTTTCAAATGTGCTGATTATGGTCTGTCTTATGGCAAAGGTTGAGTATGAAATAACGCAAGCTTTTCCATCCAAATATCTGCACTAATAAATTACTTAAATTGAGGGTTGAAATCGGTATAATGACACTGATGACTTAAACTGCTTGTTGCTCAAGAATTAGTGTCTGATGACTCCATCAGGCAGTGCTGTGCCTGTTTAACTCTGCTCACAAGAAGGGATAATACCACTGAGAATTAGAAAAAGGGACCCCTGCGGATTGTTTAAATGCAGACTAATAATAGTTTGGTAGTGCAGTGAAAGAAAGTAGAATATAAATGCTGTGTTTTTATTTTAGGTATGTTTAATATATCAATGTACTTGCTTGGTATAAATCTTTTACAAATATGCATTTGAGACTTTATGTGAGAACCTTTTCAGGGTACTCATGAATAAATGTTGTCTTTTAACATGTCGAGTGACTTATTAAGGTCAGAAATATGTATTTTTGAGGCTTGCACACTAAATATAGAGGTGGGAAATGAGCCTGCTGAAAAGGTTTTTAGTTGTTTGGGGGATAACTGTTTATAAAATGCCAACTGTTTATGGGTAGAATTATGTATGTCCACATCAAGTATCATTTCCTCTTTTTGTTAATTATGTTGAGCAATTTTTGTAAGCTAAAAATGCTTTTCTTTAAACTTACTGAATTTTCTAGCATCAGTGAATGAAAACAGATTAAGAAGCTTTCCAGTGCTTCTGTTTTTTCTGTCTTTTCCCTTGGCTGTTCTGATAAAACAATTTGTAGTTCATTGTGTTCAATGAAGTTTATAATACTGGTTAATAGTTTGTTTATATATTATATTAACTTGAAAATGTTCAGCCGCATAGAAGTTATTACTTATTTACACTTATTACTTACACTATATTACTTATTATTTATTTACACTACTTATCTGGGTTGCATAATGATCATAATATGCATGTGCAGGTCTTCTCAATAATAAGCTGTTTTTGTGATCATTTAAGCAAATTGCTTTAAAAAAAGGAAATAGTAAGAATCTAAAATATTTTTTTTTCTAGTGAATAGGATTCATAATAGAATGAGTTAGGTATGTGTAATAAAGATAGAGAAAAATGTCACTGCCAAAATTCTCCAAAGAGAACATGAAATTTTGTTGTCAAGTTGATAGTATATTTGTTTTCAGTTGTCTCAATTGTAATTTTTCTGTTAAAAAAGGAATGCATTAGGTAAAGACTGAAAAAGGTAAATATTCCACTAAAAAGCAATTTGCATATAATTGCCTTTTTTTTTCCTAATTAATATATGTGGGGAAAAAAATCCTCCTCTTGCTTAGTGTTGCTACATTCTTCACCGGAATTATAAGTTTGCTTGTTACTGTGCCAGAAAGTAATCTGTTACCTTTACAGATGCTGACTAAAACATAGTTGCTGTGTTTGAAAAGTTCAAAATCTTTAATAAGAGATAAATATTTGTATATGAAGTCTATGGTGATGGCAGTGAGGAAGAAACCACTGTAAAAAATAGATGTTGGAAAGGATTTAGAGGGCAAGGATGAAGTAGAGAGGTAGTTCTCTACTCAAAATATCCTTTTGCTCTAAAGTGGGTAGTTACCCATGTGATAAATAGTTCAGCAAAAGTAAGTTGTGTAAGACAAGAAATATTTTCAAATTTTGGTTCCTTTGAATCCTGGGAAACTCTTCCATTGATTTCTAAACGTCCAGGATTTCAGTCCTAGTGTTCTACGTACTCAGATGTTCACCTTCTCCATCATGAGATCAGAGAGCTGCAGCTGTTTATTTTAACCAGTACACCCTTCTAAAATTATACTGGTGTTGGAAGCATATATCAGTAGGAGTTTCATGTAAGAAAACCTGGCCTCGGCTTTTGACTGGAGTTGCCTGTGGAATAGGTGTTGGGTTTGACTGTGTGTTGTGAGACTGTGCCACCACTGTGACTGAAATTGTGCGCGTTCAGCCTGTCTACCCCTGTGTTAAGTTTTTTGGAAAGTGAAACTACTGCTTAATACTTAGTGGATCTGTTTTTGTATGATATAGTGGACAAGAGTGTGAATCTTGGAATAGTTAAATGGCTTCAGAATATGTGTATATGACCTGATAAGAAATAATGTAAATGACAGAATTTGTGGCTGCTCCCTTGGAATGCTGTTAGTTGGGGTGGTGGGAAGTAGCTGCTGTGTGATACCAAACAGCCATGCAATTAGGATGGTGAGAAGTTTAGACTTAAAAAAAAAAAAAAACAAACCAACAAACAGATAGAAATACTATGTTTAGTTCCTAGTCTGAAAGTTTTCAGTCAGAAAACATTTCTTTTTTTTCTTTCTCTCTCTTCTTTTCTTTTTGCATGAAAATGTTTGCTTTGTAAGGAACACTCCTCAGCAAAAAAAGAGCATAGATTAGAAAAAAAAATCTCAGTTTTCTGTCACTCTTGATCTGGAGAGTCTGTTTCAATCTAACTTTGTAGTCATTTCATTGGCATTTGTGTTGTAGTTAGTGTCAAGTGTGATATATAGAAAATATTTGTATGTCTGTTTGTTCTGAGTTATAGCACTCCTTGTTGTTGTTTACAGCAGTAGTAGATAAAGAAAACTCTGACAGATGTCTCATTTTTGACCATGTCCTCCTAATACATCTGTGTGTAAAGGGAATGCTGTCAGAAAATGAAGTGCGATACTGAAAATAAAGAGTGCCTTATATCGAAAGGAGTTTTAGGAGCCTGCAGTATTAGTTAAAGGATGCAAGTGAGGAACTGACAGTAGGTTCCAAGTATCAAATTTGAATCAGAGAGCTCATTTCTGTCAGCCTGCAAAGCCAGGCTGGGACGGTGCCTACCTGGACCTCTGGAGTCGGTTCAGAGCACCTGGGTTCCCACGGGAGCTGTGTTTCTGAACTCCCTGAAATAAAATACAGGTATTGATCACAGGTATCGGTAATCTTTACTGAATCAGGTCTTCTCATTTGCAGAGGGACCTGGGAGGAATATTTAGTCTGCGTTGAATTGGTTTGTGATAAAGGAAGGGAATGTGTTCCCATTCCTAGACCTTGAAACTGGGGAGTTGTGTTTTGCATGAAATATGATCAAATTTTTCTGTTTTCAGTCACTCCTATTCAGTAGCAACATGAGTTAACAGGAATTGCCTATAAAGATGCCTGTAAAAGTGGATGCTTGATTATAGTGAATTTAATGCAATCAGCATTAAAATGATACTCCTGCTCTGAGAGTGAAGTTCTGTGTGGGTGGTACAATGAGAACAGAAGAACTGAGAAATGAGCATCTATTAAGATTTATACAATTGCACCACACAGGTTATTATTTTTTTTTTACCCTAAAATTAGAAATGGGAGCTTATGGAAATCATTGTTTTTGATTTTGCGGAAAAGCTGAAATTTACACAAATGTAATATATTGTATTTCCTTTAAAATTGATGAAAATTGAGAGTACTGTAGAGAGAAATCTCATCATGCTTGGGACTAGTAGAACTAGATTTGTTAATAATGAAAGCAGTTTTGAAGTACTTCCATAGTTTTGAGGCCACAACGTTCAAATTCATTATAAATCTGGAGTAAACCATTCTTAAATATGTAAAACTCATTAATTACTGTGAATGGATTTAAATGGAGTGCTCTGTCAGTGAACTTTTTACTGAATTGATGGAACCAAACTTCATATAAATCCAGGACTGTTGAAAACACTGTCATTCAATTGATTGAAGCTTGCCTTTTGTATGTCGCTATATCCTGGGAGATTATTTTTAACATTTCGGGTTCAGTGAGATAAATAAAAAATATTTAGGAAATGAGATTGCTAACTTGATTTTATTCACTTCTTAAATATTGGTTTTGACTTAGTAATGGACTTTGCTAAGACTTTTTCATTTCTTACCTTGATAGGAACCTTTTTGTATGGGCAGAGGTATAGTATATACGCATTTGCAGAAGAAATAGCCGTCATTATCATCTGTGGAAAATCAATATATATTTTAAATATAGATTGATGACATTGTACCACCAGTATTGGAGCCTGGGAATTCTAGAGGGGTCAAGAACAGGACAACTGAGCTCTTGCATCATCAAAGAAGATGAGATGCATTTACTTGGGCAGATTTTCCTCTGGGCCTGCCTTTAGCCCCTGAATTGGGAAGAGTGAAATATTTACCCGGCTCAGCTCTTGACAGTAAATAGTATTAATTAAATACAGGGCTTGAAAATGACACTGGTATTTCAGATTAAGGCCAGTAGATTTTGCCTTGGCTTTCTGGAAATTGAATTCCAGTAGTCTGTTTATTTGACAGCATTATAGTACAATAATTTGAGGTTCATGGATATTTCTGTACATTAAAGTGGGTGAATTTTTCTGATGTCACTATGCTGGGGTGTTGGGCTCAGAAGACTTATGTGACTAGAATAGTAAGCGAATTTGCAGCTGGTTAATATAAAGTGTGGCAAAGTGTGTTTCCATCTGATTAATTTACCTTTGTATTAACTGGACGGATGAGAAATTACAGGTTTTCTTTTTAAAACAAACTTTGAATGTTGAAAAATTCAGATGCATGGTCTTAGATACAGATGTTAAGAAGTTAATTATTATTAAAATGATTTAGAAATATTGGTGAGCTTTACAGTATCATCGTGAAGGGCTCTAACTATTAAAAATGTTTTACAAAATCCTCCTCTAGTCATCTCAGCACAAGCCAAAAGGGGTACTGACACTCCTACGTACGCAATATCTGTCAGTGTGTAAATGGGTTAGTAAAACTCTATTTACAACTGTGGCCATGATAAATGAAGAATACTCTCTGTTCTCCTGTTCCAACATCTCTGTTTTTATGGTCCGGATTCTTCCCTTTTTTCATTATCAGTACTTTTGTTCCTTCAGTAATCCCGGTTCAATAAACTCCAGTGTTCTGTATACACCAAACTCTGCATCTGTCAAAATGACAGCAATAGGCAATCTAGGAATATTTAAAATTAGAATTGAGAAAATAATTAGTTTTATAGTAGGTATTGCACATCAGTTCATCCTTGAGGGAAACTGTAGCAGTGTCAGAGGGAGTTAAAATGTTTCCATTCGTGTTTTTTAGAGTGTTTTTCTTTTGCTTATATTTGGATATTCTCACTTAAACTTTGAATCATCTTCCTTACAAGTAACACATGGAATTGAATATCCCTTTTTGCGTTGGGTTCCTTTGTCCTTCAATTTCTAGGTACCCATTTTACTGCTATGAAAGAGTGAGGTGTCTCCTACTTTTCTTTGCTCAGGTTGTAAGCTTGAAACTCTACTGTGTGGTGCCACGGTTTAGTAGTATTTTAAAACAGGATAAAAACATCTACATTTCCCTAAAAGTAGGTGGCCAACACATATGAAATTTCACTTGGGTTAATTTTTATAGCCTTTCAGTTTTCAGTTGTGGTTTTTTGCTTGGCTTCTCTTCACAAATCCTGGTTGACTGTGTTTTTATTGCTCAGTCCTGCTGAACAGACTCATGTAAAACTTTTTCTGTCTGGAGTTACAGTATGTAACTTCATAATGCATCCTGCAGTGGAATAGGGTTTATGTGCGGCTGATGGTACGTGAAGCTTGCTGTGTGACTGCTGATATTTAAAATATTCCGTGTCCCTGACTGTGGTTTTAGTCTTTCCTTCCTCATGAGCTCCCTCTTTTGTCATTATCCAAGTTCTAGGCTCTTGGTCAACACTGAAATATTTGAGGGATCAATACATGTGAATCTATTGTTTAACACTATGGTTGCCATACTTAAAACATACTCAACACAAATCCACAGAAGCAAAAAAAAAACCCCAAACCAAAACACCCCAAATTAGGCCATTTTATATGAAATATCACACGCTATTCAACTGCTATCACCCCCCGAGCACGCTGCTACTGTATACCACAGGCTATGTGCTACAGCCTAAAGGGTTAAATGGATTTGTTCTATTAACTTTCTGCTTTTATTGGTTAGTGTCAAATATACTGTGTGTATAGCACATCTGATACACAATAGCATGCATTTATTTTTTAATATCAGCATGGAACCATGCATATGGTGCTCTGGTCCTGTTTTAGGTACTGTGGGCACTTCTTAAAAGGGAAAAAAAAAAAGTAACAGCCTGTTGCTGATGAACTTGATTCCAGTAACAGTAGTTATCAAAGTCGCCTCCTACTTAGTCTTCCTCTTATTTGCTTCATCACTCAATTTCTGAGCTATTTTCCATCCGCCCCCAGCTTCCAGGAGAAGTGTCTTGTTTGTTGTGGTCTTCTGATACAATCGGATAAAGCTTTGGCATAGTCCGTTCTCCTCCACCCTTGCCATCAGTCAAAGCCCCCAGGCAGCAACGTAGGAGGAGCGATGTTTTGGGTCAGGACAGCTTGATCCATGGTTATGAGACTCTCTTATTATAGCTGGACATATCGTGTGTATTTTGAGGGGGAATTAACTTACTGAAAATGTATTTTTGGTTAGCTTGAAGCTATCAATGAATTGGCTTGAATTTCATAAGTAGCTTCGTTGAGGAAGGGGGAAAATTCCCTGCTAAATAGAAATGCTAGAATGGCTCACTTAGGAAATTCTGAAATGTAAAAGTTTTGAATTTGGAGGCTAGATCTGCAGGAAGACTTAACAATGAATAATCCATGGGGAGATGGCCCAGCTTGTCTGGTCTCACCCCTCCAGGAGACAGTACCTGCCCGCTTCACCTGGGATAACTGTAGGGGCCGAGGTGCCCTTTCCTCTACCCAGATGGGCACTAGCAGGCAGGAAAATGGGGGTATGCCTGTCCTCAGCTGCCGAAGTGGGGGGAAGCCCGAAGGCAGGTAGCTGCACGCTGCCTCCTGAATGTCAGACACGGGTGGCAACAAGATGGAGGAGGGGGTGGAGATGATCCTGGTTTGGAGCAGAGGTTTGCGTTTGGGCCTCCTGCCTCTGAGAAGATCGCTGCCGTCATGGGGCTGCTGAATGTTTTTGAGCAGAGTTAGCGGCCTCTGAAACAGCTCTGCTTTTTATCGGTGCATAAATACTTTGTTGGAGAACTAAATTTCCTACGTTGGCAGTGAGCGCCCGTTCTGTTGTGTGTGCCCTACAGTAAAGGACAGTAGTTTCTTCACTTGCCTACTTTTATAGGTTTAATTTATTTATCTGCTACCCATAAGATTCTCTTCTCAGCCGAGGTACTGCAAAGGAAGCTAAGGTATACATTCACAGATATATTTAGCAATTAAATCCCCTTGTGGATGCTCTTAATGCTTTGAGATAGCTTACCCTACTTTGACATGAAGTAAGCTATCTAAAACAAGGGCATTTTTCCTGGTGAACTGAGTATTTGCACAACCTGAAAGAGTTCTAAAATACGTTTGTTATTTTTTTTCCCCCTGTTCAGTGGCTGAAATGAAAAATCCATTATAAGCACAGCTCTGTTCCTCGTATCAGAGGTATAATTGTCCATAATTAAATGGATACATTTGACTACAAATATGTAATACAAATTAAAGTTTCACATGGTTGCCACTGCGTATGCCATCTTTCTTTCCAAATCCTTTGATAAGGTCAGTGTGAAGTATTTTACCACGTAAAACTGATGAATTCTTCAAAACCTGAAAAGATCAAAATGAGACATATTTAGGTCTTTCAGAGCAAATGAGAAGTAAAAATGTGAACAGTATATAATGTGTCTGGCAAAGGTAGAAATAAACCCTTAAAACTTTAAAACCACTAATAACTGAATATTTTGTGTTATGGTGGGAAGGGCCACATGCCATAACTTTTCTTGCTGTTGACGTGATTTGGGGACTGTTCTTACTGTTCTGATTTTGTGGAAATACTGTTGTATAGGCATAGCGGTAACTTTTTCATAATGAGCTGTACTCTGTTCTGTTACGCTTGTGTAAATAATTTTTACTCAAATTGTATTGCAGAAGCTGAGAAAGGAAGATGGTGAGCCTGCCCTTAGAATTTCCTTGGGGGAGGAGGGACTTTTTTAGAGAGACGAGGTTCTGAGAAGGGAAATAAGAGGGTTTCTTGCAGAAAGGTTGAGCCAACTAGCAATGCAGGAAAGATGGAAATGTAAAATCCAATATTGGGTCAAAACCTTCTTCTGCTAATTGAAAATATTTCTCACTTGCTTTAGCTGAATGTAAAAATGACACTGTGTTTTAATGTTGTGTTTTGGTTTTTTTTTAACTGATTTTGCTTACCACTGGCAGGGAAGGAAGTCAGTAAGAGGGAACTGGTATGTTCTTACACAGACATGTCTTGAGGAGCAGAATAAATTAATGCAGTGTAGTTTTCTGTGAGGGTGCATACCTGCAACAGCATGAGAATTTTTTATTTTAATATTTTAATAATTGAAAATGTGGGGTTTTTTGCTTGTGTGTATGTTTGTTTCTACGTTGTAATTTGTACTGATTGTATTACCAGTTTTTAGGTCAATCCTGTTGCTTTGTTCAGGATACTGGGTAACATCAGCCACTCATGCCATGCTGGTGATGGGCTCCGTGGTCTTATAGGGCCAACCTTCTGCTGCTCTTGTGCTGTGTTGAACAGGCAATTAAAACGATTTAGGCTGGCTCAGGGTCAGCTACAAAAATTGAACATATTGTTACCTTGGACAACTTTTTCGTCGTTGTTGTTTAATCAACAAATAATTTAGATTCGCAGTAAGCATTTGTAGAATTTGGGGAATTACAATGTTCGCCCCTGCATGGGGTGGAAATGTCCCTATAATTATGCTCACAGGAATGATGGTACGTGGGTAATGACAGGGATGGAGCTAGTCCTTGTGCTGGAGAGCCAGGAGCTTACACATCAGCGCTGGGTTTGCCAGAGGTGTACTAAACAAGTCACTTGAGTTGTAACTCCCTCACTTTCTTAGCTGTAAAATGTCGTCGACCCCCATTATTTTTTCCATATGCAGAATTTAGATTCATTGGTGTTTGTGGATTGCATAGGCAAAATAAATAAAACCATATTTATATATTTTATTTCCTCAAATGTAAATAAAATACTTCTATCTACCGATGTTGTGTATTAATACTGAAATTGTAAAAAATTCTAGAGAGAACTTGCCTATTAAAATGTTGAAGCAATGGCCTTTTGCTGTTTTATTAAACAAGAATCAACCTCTAGATTGTTTTGAGTTAGTATTTTTGTCTGCTTATGTTATGAGATAAAACATCGAGTATTGACTTAACTTCACATTTCACAGAGGAAGAATTAAAAATTATCTCTGTGAAGGGTGACTATGGAGTTACTCTTTGAAATTCTAATTTAACACCTCAGTAATGGGTCAAGCCTGCTCTGAATCCTCTGTGGGATTATTTGATTTGCTGTCTGGTTAACCTCAAGGAAAATGGGATGTCTTTAAATTACTGGAGGTGCTAGCTATCACCTTATAATGGAGCCACACGGGAAAATTTGTTGTTTTAAATTAGGATTGTCACTGGATGACTAAGGAATTATATCAATGGGGTTTATTTTTAAGATCTATCTTGAGGTTGAAAGTTGCAATTCTTTTTCCTTCTTTTACTTAGAGATTGATATAATTGCAGGATAAGGGGAAAATGTCGTCTTTACCTGAGGGGGGGGATGGGGTTAGGGTTTTAGTATTTGTTTTGTCTTCAGTGTTGATTATGCATGGAGAAATTTTTCTTTTGTGTTTCTTTTATTTGCATAAATGTTTTGTGCCCCAACAAGAAGATTCTTTTTTTTTTTCATAATAAAATTGATTATTAAATGACATTCGCAGGAATGTGGAACTGAAGGGAGAAGTTCTGCTTTTTATAAGTAGACAAAGAAGCAGCTTGAATATTTTGCAAGTCTACGCATGTAACGTTTATCCTGCCAAAACCTTTAAAATTAATTTGCAAAGTATTGAAATACATGTACTCAAATGTTTTATGCTGTGTCATACATAAAGGGAGTATTTGGCAGTTAATTAGTAACTTGAATCTGGGGGGGGTAAAGGCAAGATTTCAGTTAGTAATGAATTTACTCCAACATCTTACTTTTGTATTTTACATTGGATACTGTCTGCATATTGCTGTTATATTTTTTTTTTCAGCTGCAGTTCACCTTTAAAAGCCATATAACGTACGTAGTCATATTTTAACAGGTTACATATTTCTGTATCTTAGAAATTAAATTGAATTTTTAAACATCTATAGTTTGTGATGTCATAGGGTATAAATTAATACAATGAAAAGCTTAGCATAATACATCATTTTAACGGCACTTAGTGTCTCTTCAGGAGTATTGAATGGAGACAGGCTGTGCAGTGTGCATTGCATATACTGAGAAATTTCACAAGACTTTTTGAGTTTTGAAATGAGTCGTGGGCTCAGCTCCAGCACTGCTCTGTCCTGCAGAACTTTCCATTGCCAGTCTGTCACATACCACGTGCCTGTGTTCCACCTAAGATTTCTGATTTGAATAACTGTGGCTGTACATCGTTTTAATTGCATATTTAACAGAATTTACTTACTGTTGCTTCTGAGAATTTTGTTTTGTCCTTTTTTTTTAAGAACACAAGTATATTTATTTGTGTACAGTTCCATGTATATCACTTTGTAATCAATTTTTAATTTGTATATCAACATGTTGCAGCATGTTTTTCAAGTTCGTAATAGCTATGGAAATGTAAGTCTTGACCAGGTCTCAGGACTTGCAATTTTGGGAGGAAATAGTGGGTAAAACAACATAGTCATCAGTTTTGCACACATGTAGGGGAGGGAAATTTTTTAGGATATGAAAGTTTTTCTGTGTTTTCTAGGAGCTGACAGAGATGTAAATAACATAGTGCAATAAGGATTATGAAGACAGAAAATATGCAGATTTATTTTACAATATTTCCATCAAAGGTTTGTTTACAAAGGCAAAAAAGCCCTTCTTCTGTCTACTTCATTGAAGTGCATATAACGAAGTGCTAGTTGCACCAGAAGCAAGCAGGGCCGGGCTCGCAAGCCTCTATCTGAAGAATTGCTAGCATGCATGAGTTGGGCTGCTTTGCCACTTCAAGCTGGATAGCTTTCTGGTGATAGGAGAGGTCCTACAGCTACCCATTTGCTGGTTACTAAAAATAGCGGTGCTGGAGTAAGGAGAGTACAGCAGCACAGCACCAAAAAAACCTCCCTAACGCTCCAAACACTAAGGTTTTAACAAGTAAATGCTTAAACAAAGCACGTCGTCTCCCCATGGTGGGCAGAGTTGCTGGCCGGCTCATCCCCCGAGTCTGGCCGAGTGGCCAGCTTCTGCAGCGTGCCCTGAAGGTCATTCATGTGAGCTATTTGGAAAGAGGATGGATGCAAGATGCAGCGGTAAAAAAGCTTTTGTAGGGAACGCTTGATTTGCTTCTCCTCTTTTTCCTAGAGGAGAAATGTAATCTGAAGTGTCTTATAACTCTAACTGTAGTAGGGGAGTATGGGAGTTCACACCGACAGCTTCCAGACAGAAACCTCAAATACAAAAATATTATGAAATAATTAGAAATCTTTAGATTGGGGCCGCTATCAAGTGTGAAGAAGAGTGATTTTATTATTAGTAGGTGAAGTGCATCTTGATTTGTCTTCCCTTTAACCCTGAGGTGACCCTTCAGAAGGTGAAAGGTGGCTCAAACTCTTACTAGCTGAGATCTGGAGATTTCCTGAATACAAACTTACGCATGTTGCCAAGTTGTATTGCCACAAATCATCAGGCTTTCTCTAGAATTTCAAATTGGCCCAAAGCTGATGTTCAAATAAGAAAAAAAAATAGCACTTAATAACATAATTTATGCAGACTGTTTAATGTGACATCATTTTGCTTTTATTAGCTACTGTTTTCTGTGGTTTTTTAATAGTAGATTGGTGGTTTAGGTTGTGCTTCAGATATGTCTCCTCTTCTGCATTTATGTACAGAATATCACTAAGAATAAAGGAAGAGATGCAGGTTTTTGTTTTTTTTTTTCAAGCTTGCTTATAGCATGCATAGACAAGTGAAAGGTGTGTTCAAAGTCCTAATGGAAAACTTCTTCAGTATTGCAGGGAATTTTTTGAGTCATGGTTTTGAGGGATCGTTTGCCATGGAAGAACTAGTGACTTGGCAAATATTCCACTAGTAGTTTGGGTTGTATTTTGGTAGGTAATTCGTAAGACATCTTCTCTTTGTGATCATGTCATTCCCCCCAATAGCAACAACTGCTTTCATGGGAAACCACTAGTAAGAACATGGATTGATGTATTTTTAGTTTTCTTTAATGCAATGAAACATCTGGAAGTAAGCAGAGCCATCATTGTGTGAGCAGTCAGCTTTCTACAGAGTCTCGGGAAATACTCTTGACCGCTTCTTGCAAATGGCTGCTGCAGTTATCTGGTGTCTATTTTTTGTTCAAGGTACTCAATTTAGTGGCCTGTATACATTGTTAGGGTCGGTTTGACATCTGGCCAGTATTTCTTCCTGCTTATTATTAAGCACTTATTATTGTGCTTGTTGCTCTGTCTGAAATTAATATATATTAAGCTTCATGATGGTCTTACGAGGTAGGGGTTGTACAGGAAAGTCGGTGGCAGAAATTAGGGTAAGAACCTAAACCCGAGTGTCTTCTAGATATTAATGAGAAAATCAATAGGGTGATGGCTAGTTGCAAATAAGCTAGTCTAGTTTGAAAGCATTGGTAATAGCTCAGTCAACTGAGTTTCATTTGTAGAAGCACACTGTATCGCAGAGTGAGAAGTTGGTAACCGAGTAGTATCTGTGTAAATAAGCTCTATCCTAGTGAACTTTTTGCCTTCAGACCTGTGCTATGTTTGTGTTAGCCGGGTCTTTAAATGCAGAATAAATGAACAAGAAAAATAACTCTCTGGCAACAACTAAGACGAACACTTCATAAGGTGTTTAAGAAAAACAATCTTGATTTCCCTCTCTGCCCCCCTACTTCTCTGCCTTCACAGTCTCTGCTTTCTGCTCATGTCCGGCTAAGATAATATAGTAAATGTCTGAGCTCTCACAAGTAAGGCTGTCACATTGATGTTTAACTGACTTTGAAGCAGTGCAGCTGTAAAGGGGAAATGAATTCTGTTCTCTGTCAAAGCCTGTAAAAGGGTGTTTGTTTTAGCAGCTACTGAAGATGGAAGTGTTTATTCCATGACTGCGTTGGTTGTCAAAGCTGGACATGTTTTCCTGTATTAATAATATTTGGAATTTTTCATTAGTTATCATTTCCTGTTGGTTCTTGAAAGGAGTATTGAGATGCTGATCACTGTCCCAATCTTTTCAGCTCTTCCTTCTGCATTTGAATGGAAATCTTGGAATTCCACTGGGGGTGGTGGTGGTGTATGTGTATGCATGCATGTGTAATTGTGTATTATATAAAACTTTAAAAGCCATTGCAAATGTTTGATACTTTTTGATCCCCAAAAGCAATAGGTTTCTGTACAAGAGACAGAGGGGCAGCTCTTCCAGTTTGTCAGGTGATGGAAGACTGTAGCTAATATGCATGAAATGCAACCGATTAGTCATCTTTTGGGTTTTTTTTTTCCTATGACTTCTGTCACAGACTTCTGCTCCTGATAAATAGAATTCTCTCTTGATATGAGAAAACTGACTAGGATCTACATACTTACTGTTACTGAAATGTACATTATTCTGTGTATTTTATTTCAAAAGTAGCTTATCACATGCACTTACCAAATCTGAGCCTTTCAACACAAACAAAATCCTCCTGAAGTGTTTCCGATGCATTGTTGCTATAGTGAGAGGAAGAAAAGGTGAAGTAATGGGGTTGGAGTATTTTTGGTTTGTTTGGCTGTTTAAGATAGATCATCTAGAGCTGAAACTTAATTA
Organism: Anarhynchus alexandrinus; assembly: GCA_008711295.1. Lineage (NCBI taxonomy): Eukaryota > Metazoa > Chordata > Aves > Charadriiformes > Charadriidae > Anarhynchus > Anarhynchus alexandrinus. The sequence continues at coordinate 1,917,414 of VUYV01000173.1, read as the reverse complement.
AGTATAAGGGTTTGAAATTGGAAACAATAACCATGCTAAGTAAGCCTGTCACGATCTTGGCATCATTAGAAGAGAGAGCAAGCGGTGAGGGAAGCTGGATTTGTGCTGGTATTGCTTACAATGGTATGTAACTTACTAATTACTTTTGCTGTAAAATGGTTGGTAAAAAGCCAAAATACTGCTTCCTTAGTTCCCTAGGATCCTTGTTTTGAGAGGATTATTCGTCCCGGTGTTTTTACAAGAATTACATGGATGCCAAAATGTTTCCCAAGCTTCTCTTTGATTGGTGCGATGTAACAGGGAAGGCTGACCAAAAATTACTGAGGAAGTGAGTAGGAGAGAGAGAAAAAGGTGTGAGAATAAATGAATATGATAAGTACGTATTTATTCATCTTCTCTTCCCTCCTCGTTTTTAGTCTAGTTTCTAAAGGAAATGAAACTCATGTGATCATGACTGAGACAAAACATGTTTATGTGCGTTTGTGGGGTAGTGTGTGTTTGCCGTTTCCTTCCTCTGCCCCAAAGGCTGCACTTCTACAGGTTGCCAGAAAATACGTGGTGAGGTAGACAACTGCCACCCTGTTAGTGAAAGAAGGACCTTACCTGTTGACGACCCCGATTCGGCATCACGAAGTCATTATGGGAGAGCAAAATTATGGATGGCTGAGGGCACAAAGTCGGTCAAGTGCAGAGGTGTTGGCGTGTTTGTCAAACTAAATTTCTGTGCGCCTTACTCTTTCTGCTTGTCAGCTGGCGATCGAAGCATCTTTTGATGCAGAGGAGTTGTGAGGCTTAAGACACCTATATTAAAAATCAGAAGATATGTCATGTCAAGACACTGTCTTACATGCTTCAAAATCTATCGATAGAAGTCATGTATAATATTAATATCTTCTGAGATATAGATGGGTAATTAAATTTTAGAACTACCTTTCTTTAAAGAAATGCGTGAAAAGCTTTACATACACTGAGAAATTCAGGTTGAACTGCAGGTTATGGATCCTTTCATTGTACTAAGGTAAAGTTACTGCTGATAGTTGTAGTCTTATGTTTTTTGCCTATGGGCTAGCCATAATGCCATGTCTTAACATCCATTATTTTTTTGTTGTAAGTCTCCGTTGATTTTCAAGGTAGAGGCAGGAGGAAAATATACAGTGTTCTCTGGCAGTGGGGCAGTGCAGGCCTTCATTTGTCCTTCCTCACGTCTAACATAATGATTTTGGCTGTCAGTGCTGCAAGTTGTTTGTTTCAGCCTCAGATAATCAATCTGATTAAGTATCTTGGCAGTATTTGATATTATACAGAAAGCATTTGAAATGGCAGTGATATTTCACCGAGCTACCGCTCATGTGGAAAGCTTCATTTTAATAGTCTGGGTGATAACAAAAACTTATTGAAAAGAGTGAGGTGGATGTATATATGTATGTATATATCTTTTAGTGCAAGTGATTGTAGACATAAACCACTGTGAGAGCTTTTTCTTGTGTGCTTAGCTCCTATTTGGATGAGTGAAAGCAGTGAGATTTATGTAGTTAGTCCGTTTTAAGTGTTACTTAATAAAAAGGTTGAGGAAAAAGTTCTCTGAATGGCAACATGGTATAGACAAGCGTCACGAACTCAAGCTGTTACTGGTCAGCTGGGAGTTCATCAGAGATTTCTGTGAGGTAGAAGCTGCCCTTGGTCAGGTCTGATGCCGCTGGTGAGGCCAGCAGTACTTCAGGAAAGCTGGGAAATGCCGTGGCTTCTTTCTTGCCCCAAACAGAGATTCTTCAGCATGACTGCAAGCCAGCTTTAACCTAGGCTTCAATAACTCCTCAATTCAGTGGTTGGATGGCTTTGCTTCAGTTCATCCTTCAAAATGATCTAAAAAAATTTTTATACTGGGGTTTCCCCAGAAAAGCCAGCTTGCCAGGTCCCACTGGGAGTCACCAAGTCCGTTGCCCGCTGCAGTGTCTCTGCTAGCCAGGAGTCTTCGTTTCATCCCTTTCGTCTCACGTGTCTGTCTTCCCTTTCTCACTGCAGAGTCAGTGTCAGAAAGGCTGAAACTTGTCTACTTCATAAGATCAATGCAGAAATTAACTTTACAAAAAAAAAAAAACCCACCCAACAATCAAACTGTAAATAAACTTACTTTCTAGTGAAAACTTTCTTCATTCACCTTCCTCAGCATTAAAAGTAAAATGGCACAGTGTGCCTGATATGTGAATAAATGCAAGCCTGATTTAGCTTCCTGACTACAGCAGAAAAAAATTCAGGCATGCTTTTTAAGGAATGGTTATTTAAAAGTAATGTGTTTTTGTTGCAGCATGATTATATATTTAACAGGAAACTAGGTTGCAGTCTTTATGACTAACTCTTATTACTACTGCCCTTGGTTTCCAGGAGATGATGACTATAATGCTATATAAAATCTTCAGGTATGTAACATCATCTCAGACAATTTTCTTTTTTGTTCCATGATATTACTGCTCAATCATTATTTTGTAAAGAAATGTATTAAATTCGAAATTAATATAATGTTTTCATTTTGCTTCTAACTCCTTGTTGTTGGTCTGGGTGGACCATAGGAGGACCATAATGGGACCACATCCTGAGAGTTTTTGTTTGGTGTTAGTTCTTCATATGCACAAGTACAAAGTGTGTCTGGAACTTGTGTTTTACGTGGAAGACAAACATTGGCTTTTTCCATTAGTAAAACACCAAAATAATTCAGTTTTGAGATGAAATCAAACAGGTAATTATTGGGAAGAATTTTTTTTTCCCCTCTTACGTATATTTTTAAAAGGCTTTTTTTATTGACAAAGGCAAGTATATAATGAATAACACTTCTCAACTCTACGTCATTTGCTGCGTGGGAACAGTATTTACCTACAGTAACTCAATAAAGGATTGTGTGTGTAATTGCTCAGAGCTCCAGGTAACTTTTCCAAAAAGGTTTGTGTGGAAAAGAAATAATTTGGGACCTGTCCTGCACAGACTTCCATTTGAGAGTCAGAAGCATTAAGCATTAATATTTTTCTAAAGACCACCAGCCCTGTTCTGTTACTTCGGTAGCAATGCAGGTATTTTCTTATAGCTGCATGTATTTTATGATTGTTCTCCAAAATACCAAGAATGTTGCTGTCAGCGTGCCTTTTAGCATCGTATATTACCATGATTTGACAGCTGACAAAACAAGCATGCGAAGGCTGACATTTGTGCCAGATGTCTTTCATTATATATTTTTACAGGCTTAATTTTTCATGTGTGCGCTTTATATTGGCAGCTTTAATATTTTTTGCAGATGAAGCTTAATTGTCTTTCTTTTATACACATTTATATTTTAGTAGATTAAAATTTTACCACAAAATGTACTTGTAATTTAAATTGCTGTGCAGAAAGTAAAAGCTTACCGAAAAGATGACCTAAAAAGGTTTGGTCATTCTTTAAGCTTTAGAAAAAGGAGTTGAAAGCATCTTATTCTGATAGAGAAGCTTTTGACCACCTGAGGAGCTTAACGCTGTATTTTTCCTTTCATCGCCTTATGGTGGCCCTTGAAAAACTCTTGTGATGCTGCTTTATGGAGCAGACAGAGTCCTATTATCCATAATCAAGTGTATAATTTAAATTTTTGCACGGACTTAGCTGGATTCTGATGGTATATGTTATTTCATGGCAGTCTTGGAATCCTTGACAAACAAGTGAAGTACTACTGAAGCTTGAGTTGTCTCTTGGGTTTGGCCCTTCTGCCACTTGGTTTCCTAATGCATCTGGGAAGCATCTCCCAAGGAGGAACTAAACATAACGGAGTCCTTCAGTGGTCCCGTAGCTCCTGCTATATAGTCACACCAGCTGTCAGCCCCTTTTCACGAGGGGAAAGTGGGAGCGAAGGGTAAGAAACATGGTTTAAGGCTTTAACAACTCTCAGAAGTTAAGCAGGATAGGGCTAAGCCATATTTTTATTTTCCCTTTCTCAAAAATAGTGAGATACCTGATAGGTGCTTGTTATATATAAGGGCGACATTATGGTTTCAGAAATTTTTCAGACTGTGTGGATGAAAGAGATTCTGAAGTATATGTGCTATGGCTTTTTCCTGTGGTGACAGTGACTCAAGTTGTAAAATTGCCAACTTGTCCGATTCAAGTTAGGGTTTTAAACATCTGCAATAAGCACCAGGACTGTTCAGTGGGTTGTCTTGGGGTGATGTGCTCGTCCTCACTCAAAGATTCATGCTGAATCTTATTATAACAGGATTCTCTTAAAACTGGAATGTTCTTACAAAGGAACTGGTTTTGGTAAGTTAGTGTTTTTTGATGAACGCTGTCTTTTAGAAAATCGGAGCGCTGCTAATCTGCAGTCGAGCAGTCTGCAGCTGCAGCAGTGCCCCTTTCTCCCCGCTCCCTTGCGGTGGGAAGATACATGGGAAGGAACAGAAACTGGGTGCTGTCGCTTTTGCCCTAACGAGTTTATGATCTTCTTCCAAATGAGATTTGATTCTGGAGAAAACAAAATGGTGTGAAAAAGGTCTGTAGTTACAGCACAAAAATGGTGAGGAACTCAGTAAAGTCTGCTGAACATGATGGGACAAAATTTCACGGGTATTTTTAAAATAATAAATATAATTGTTGACTCATTTATGTATTTCCTTTTACATAATGTCCCACCCCCCCACACACACTTGTTTTGCGCCACTGTACTTTACAAGACTCTCTGTGTTTGTGTGTAATATTGTTGTAATCCTCTCCTTCCCTCTCTCAACTTCTCCCTTAAGAGCTTTCAAATAATGGTTTGAAATGTTAACACTTCTCTTTTTCAAAAATATTTTTCCTCGGCTTTCAAATGAGCACCACTTTGAATTGTACTTCTGATACTTTTCATTTTTCTGCATTTAAGAAAACGAATGGAGCGCACTCATTCTTTGTTTTCCCTTTGGTAACAGAAAGCATAAAAATGAATAGGACCTAATTTCTGCCAGCATTACAAAACCGGTAATGTTATCTGCATACATTTGAACACCATTCAGAATTCTAGTTTTATGAAAAATCTTCTCTCATCTCCCTTTACCAAATGCAGAATTTATGTGCATTTTAATATAACATAGTCATGGAGATAAATGAAGAGAAGCATGTGGATGTAGAAGGGCAGTAAAATGAGAAATTTGAACTGCAGAAGGATTAAAAAACTTAAGATACTTGTTTATTCTACTCAAGTGACAAATGTTTTTGGCAAAGAAACTGTTATGGCATGTTAGTTCAGTTGTAAATACATTAATTTATATATTTGACTACAAAAACTGTGATGGATATTTTTATAACCATCCTCTAAGAACATGTTTTATTTTAAAATATTGCAGTCTCAAAAAAGTACATAAATTTCTGTTGCGCTGTTTATATCAGTAATAGCCAGGAAATTCTAGATTAAGACTTACTCTTATTTTTCGTGCGAAGTACATTCTAGGTTTCTGGTCCCAAATCTAAATCAAGACCTAAAATGGTGACTTCATAGTAATGACTTTCTGTGTTTGTTTTAGTATGGACAACATGTATGGCATTGTTTCAACATAATGATGTGAATTTGGTGTTTATATACTTTCTGTATATGTCAGGATTTGGTCAATAGAAGAAGTTAAAAGTCCAGCCTCTTGTGATTCAAATAACCATGTAAATAAATAAATTGTCATAAACTCTGGCAGAAGTGGAAAGATTGGGCTATTGCATCCAGTGCTGTTCTACAAATTAAATGAGTGTTTAGCTGTCTCCCAAGTGTAATACACAAATGGATGGTACTAAAATATGCACTGTTATTACCAGGCAAAAGAGTTATGAGAAAAAGCCCTTTTGAGTAACAGTTCTACTTTTCACATAAATGCGTTTTATTCTTCTCTACATGTTGTTGTCCTGTCCTTTTTCTATCTACTGGAGTTACATCGCTTGCACACTTGGTTTTTAAATGCTCTTGTGAAAGTATCACTCTATTACTTCCAGCTGAGTAAGTACTCAGTTGCACCTCATAAGCTTTCCAAGTCACGTCTCGCAACAGTGACAACCCTGTTAGGAAAACAACTGAGTTTTTAAAGCCCCGTCCTTGTTCTCATGCACCACGTAAGCCATGCTTGGAGCTGATCGCGGGCCTATTGATACCGTGCAGTAATTTCAATTATTCCATTCAATGGTGATGTAGATGTTGATCGGTTTTCAGATACTAATCCTGTTCCTTAATATAGTAGTTGGCCACATATGCGAGCTCGTCCGGTTAAGGAACGGCCTTTGAGGAAAATGAGTCCTGAAACATTTGGGTCTGGAGTGTTTAAATTTCCTAGGAACGGGAAAGTAAAGAAGAAATGGGTGGATGATTTCAAAGGCAATGACAAAGTACCACTGGCCCGCACCATTGAAAAGCAAATAAAACATCAGCCTTTTGTAAGGCAGAGTATAAGACTTATTTCCTCGATCACATTTTATGAAATTTGTCTTGTACTTAAACTTTTAAACAAAGTTCTTAGGCCATTCAAGTGCTGTCAGTTGTGAAAAAATGTTGGAAGGGTATGCAAGACGTTTTTTATTCTAGCGCCAGTTCTACTATTCAACCTTAATGTCAACAACTTTTGTCACCAGGAATGTAATATAACCAATAGCAGAGTAAAATCGCAGCCCAGCTGTCTGGGGATGATTCCTCTGCTGTTGTAAATTAGTGGGAATTCTTGTGATAGAAGCTTTCCACATTGGGAGTGCTTTGGAGAGTATCAGTGCAGGCTTCAGCTGCCTTTTGTTCGCCTGACTTAACTGTATGCTATGTCCATCTTTGCTCCTAAAAGTTGTGTGTAAATAATTACCTGTCATCCTACAAATCGCCCAACAGAGCTGTGATTGCAAAGCCAGCTTTGAATGGGCTGTACGCAAAAGGACAAGTGGTTTTTCTGTGATTTGGTTGTATTTGAAATTACTTCTTTTGCTGGAATTTTTCATTGTGCCGTCATTCTTCGGCTCTATAGTTTCAGAAGACTACCATACATAAAGTTCAAATCCTTATGGTAAACTATTAGTTCTCTTAAGTCCATTTTTTCCTAACATTTTAATGTTTTCTGCTGAATTACGGATGTTTGGTTTAGTTATCTTGCTTTGGCCAAACATTTTTGTCTGATACTGCCAATTTCATGATCTGTAGGGAAGGTATGCTTAATTTAAGATCCAAGGACACTTGCGTGTGTGTTCAAAAGCAGAATTAAGAATAAATCCTCTGGGTTTTTTTCTTTTTGGCCTTTTTAAACTACAAAAATGTGTTTTAATGGGTTTCCTCAATACCGTGGTGCATGGAAGCTTTGTACGGTTTCTGTTCTACCTTGTTCTTAACCTGCTGCTTTGTTGCGTCTTTCTTCTAGTTTGGCTCCTATGAAATATGAGAGTCAGATTTCTAACGTACAGCGTGTTGGAACAGGTTTTACTGCATCTCCTTTCTTTCCATTTGTGTTTGGGTGCATTCAGGTTTGAGAATTGTCTACATTCACTTGCTGATTAGAACATTTAATTTCTTTGCAGGGTTAAAAAGAAGGCCTACTGCTGTAAATCAATACAAATTTACCTGTCTTCAGCTTAAGCTATAGTTGTTACGTATTTTTGTACTTTTGATAGATATGACCTGCTTATTTTAATTAACTCTTGGGCAGAAGTCAACAATATTGAGAGGGAAAGACCTCAGCCAAACCAGGTATATATTCCAACTGATGGGGTGGCTTACATTTTTTGCTTACTGTCAGAAGTACTTCAGAACTATATTACCTCTTTTCACACTAAAATTAGGTTCAAGGCTAGAGCCTTGAATAGTTGCTATTTTTTTTTTTTATTTCTCCCCCCACCACCACCTTTTTTTTTTTTTAGTTACTATTTTTGTATGTTCATGTAGAAAACCTTAATGAATGAGGCTTCTAGAGGTTAGAGGTCAGGGTACTTCTCATCTTTGCAGCAGAACTATGTATTTTAGCAACTCTATGTGAATTAGATATGATGAGTATTTTCTTTAACTATAAATTGTGGGTGTAATAGTGTTTGTTTCTGGTGGCATATTGAGCAGATCTACTGAGACAGGATAAGCTTGGGGTTTTTTTTTCAAGCGTTAGTTGAAATTTTTGTGACACTAAAACATCATAGGATGGCTAGGGAAAAAACAAACAAACCAACCAACAACTTGTCAGCCAATCAAGATTTTTTTTAATCCTGTTGAAATTAATGAGGAAATTAGAAGAAATAATTAATGCCAAGGGCACCTCTAGTATACATGCAAGATCTTTTTAGGCCTGATATAGTAATCTGTGATATTATTTTTTTTGTGTTCTGAATGACTGCAAGGAGAAATGTTCTTAAAATTTGTTTGTATAGTTTGTCTCTCATGATGTTTGTACATGGTGTTTCCTAAAACCTCTCATTAGCCGTTTTAAGATAAGCCAGAAGAAAAGATCTGATAATGGTCTAACTTCTTAAATCTTGCTTTGTGGAGTTGGCTGTTTAGAGGACTCAAGTGTATATCTTATATTGTTGTTTCACAGAAGCAAAACAAACTTATACCATCTTTTTAATAACAACGGTAAGTTCAACAGTTGGAGCAGTTGCTCCAATTGTCCAGCTTTCTAATGCCCCTATCTTGCTATCTGGTTTTGTGTGAACTTTTAATTTATTTTTGACTTACTCATTTATGCATTTATTTTTTTTCTTTGAAGAATTTCCCTTTGGAGATTTGTTCTCTTTGCTGAGCTAACAGAAACACTAGAGAAATGCTTTCTTTTTTGAAAGACATAGTGTCACACTTTAATTTCTTGTTTGTTTTTTTTTTTTTTTTTACTGCCAAGGTTCCTAAAAAATGGAGGCAGTAATGGTTTGTTACTTGAGAAACTTTCATGCTCTACTGGGATGTATATACCTCTTCAGAGAACTTTACAACATTTCTGTAGCTGTAACTGTGCATCACTATCAGTTTTTCTTTTAAGAAACCAGGAAGATATGTGTTTCTGCACTGGCATTAAACTGAAGAGTTGCTGGATACCAGTTCCATGCTTAGTTCCCTGGGTCATGCTGCTTGTGCAAAGCTATTGATTTTTAGGGTGTTTAGTAATCTTTGTGAGTTGCTCCTCTGTACGTGTCAGAAATTGTCAGCCATGGGATACATTGCCCTGGAAGAGGGCTAATTGGTCAGAAGGCTGCTTGTTCTCCAATTTGGGACTTTTCCGAATGCACAACTTAAGTTCTGCAGGAATGCTCAGCCGGCAATCTCAGTTGTCTAAAGTTTTAACATATGTTGTATTAACTTTTTAACACATAAGATGAATCTGAATGTTTCCAGCTGTTATCTGAAATCCTAGTTCACAAGAACACTTGTTTCAAGAACTGAAATTTGTTGCATTTTTATGACAAGGAATAGAAATAAATATGCTACTGTATATACTTGTTTACTAATAGCATAAATTGTTTGAAGAGCGATGTTTATGTAGAGCAATACTACTTGGAAGAACATTTGGGGGGGAAACATAATCTTTATAATTTTTTACAAAACATTATGAATACTAAAACTGAGGGGTTGCTGACATGCCTTTTCACTGCATTAGAGTAGGGAAACCCTGTTCTGTTTTTTACATTCTGCACAAATCCTGTGATTTCTTGACTTCCCGGATTATCTTTTAAACCTTTTCGGCTACACGGAAAGGACCCACCGACTTGGCACTTGCTGTCATCATAGGAAACCCAGAAGAAAATGCTTCGTGTGGTAAAGGGGAACCTGCTGTGTGTTCTGTTGTCAACAAAACTTAAAAGCGCAGACGTCCAACTCCCCAGTTATAGCTGGTGTTTGTATGGTGCATGTGTTACCTAGGGAGGTTGTGCTGGTGGTGGCAGAGTACACAGAGCAGCATTCCACAGAACTTGTGACTTTGTACCCTGAAAGTGTTTAGCAACCTGTAGAGATTATAACAGCAAACATTTTAACCAACTTTGAAAAAGTTGCTATTGCAGGAAGAAAATAACAATTTAACCTTAAATAAACACTTTCTGAAACTTGTTAGGGGAAAAAAAATACAGCTTTGTTCTTATTTTGTAGTTTTGTTTCTGGGTAGACTGTGCACATAAGCAAAAGGTTTGCCTCTTTAGTATAATAGTTCATCTATGGCCATACAGGGCAGTTGGTAGCAGCAGCATTTTATATATAGTGCAACTACGCCAATCAAGTTATAAATGGCAAAAAAGTTAGCTTAAAATACTACTGACTTAGGAAGAAAAATCAGATTTTGACAGTACAGTGTAAATCTGACTATTCTGTACAAAATACAGTCTGGAACATACATACCTACTTATTGCCAATCTTGTGTGTGTGTCTTGGCAAAGTACATTGACTTTTTATCAGGTGGACAAAGTAAAAAGTAAACTTAGTAGGTACCAGGAAGACTAGAAGCTCAATTCTGGAGCAATATATTATTGCCAGGATGTAGTTATTGTGAGACCGTAGTAAGTTTAATAACAATAGTAAAATAGTGAAATTGTTAGCAATTTGAAATCCCATCTGGAGGTGGGTGAGACTACATGAAGACCATCCTTTTCTCTCCTTAGAGCTCTGCGAGTATCGCGTCAACAATGTTGCCGTATGTGTGACCGAGTTAACGTTAGCCATTGATAGGGTTAGAATGTGAAATCCTAGTGGAGCATGTTGTATTTTGGGTCTTTTTGTTTTATTGTTTCTGAAGATGGCCCCTTTAATACAGGTTTTTTTGTCAGCCATGCATAAAACTGTGGTCCACTATACACTCTAGACTATATATAGACCCATGCCACATTCAAATGACTGTTGTGTCTACCTGAAAGGCTGGTGTGCTGGCGTAGCACAATAATACATGTTACGATACAGATTTAGGTGTTTCTTCGATTTCTGCAGTGGGCAGAAATTGCCCCTGTGCCTGGGCTTGGCTCAGGCTAAGGGATAACTTCCCGCTTGGTTCCTCTGCTCGAGTGTCTTGTTTGACTTCAGGTAAATGAAAGCCATTTCTGAAAAATCTCTTACTTCACATTCTCCCTTCAGTGTAGAGTTTAAAGGTTACTCAAGGGATAAAATGATGCTTCTGATTTGTTTGCCAAGGATAGCAAACTCTGCTGTAGAATTCCAGTCAGTTGTTGCAACTGTAAGTTTAAATATTGAGTAGATTGGTGTTTCCTAAGCAGTTATTTAAACAAACAATTGTCTGAGCGATGTTCAAAAAACATCTTTTAATTGGCTTAGAAAGCTAATTAATGAGAGGGCCTTCAGGTCTTGAGAAACCCTGAGAGTTTATATTTGCTTTTCTGCTGTGAAAAAAGGGTTATATAATTGATTAGTATGAGCAGCCTCTGCCTTTCAGACTATAAATAAGGAACATAGGTCCAAAGACACCAATTTGCCAAAATAGCTTGGATATATTTGAAAACACTATTAAATAATTACTAGTTTTGACTTAGGTACTGTTTCTATAGAACCTCTAGTGGGTATTGAATAGGTATGAAAGGGAAGGTTAACGGTTTGACTTCTTAAACATACTTTTTCTTTTTTTTTTTAACTTAAACTGAGCGAGGGTTTTCCAGAATTTTTTAGCAATGGAACAGCTCTCCTCCTTCAATGTATTCAAGACCACCGTGCACTCATAATAGAAACTTAATGGGAAAATACTCTAAATAGGACCATGTGCCAACCATGGCCTTTTGGACCACCATTTGGAAACAGCTGCTTTTTAATATTTATTTGTAAGCCTATAGTATAACTCCTTTGGCCGCAGCATGAACATGTGTTTTAATAGTGTTAGTACTGTAGAAATCATAACACTTGACTGTCATGATTTTCTTCTTAGATAAATCTCCCACTATTACTGCATTTTTCCAGCTTTTTCATATTTGATCTGCTGTATTGGAAAATGTAAGTTTTTACACTTGAGTAACTGTACATGTGGAATCACTTAAAAATAACAATAAATACATTTCCACATATGGACTTTTCATGGGCCCTGATTTTCAGAACAGCGATTAAATGCATGCTCTTTTTTTAAGAAAACATTTACATAACATTTAACTGGGTAACATACGCTTTGTTAAATAGGGGTATCTCCTGAGCTGGAAATTAAACTTGCTAAAATTTTTTTCTCTGATTCTGTCTTTATGAAATGTGAGCAAGCCCAGCTTTTATAACTGATCACTCTGGACATATCAACTTGGATATTATCAAAGTACAATTGCAGGATTGCAAACAGTAACAGAAAAAAGTTAATGCGGTTAAATTTATTCTCATGTTCAGGCTGAAAAGGGGTTGAATCAAATCTGAGTTGCTTTTATACTGAAAGCTTTCAGGTTTTGGTTGATGGTTTCTTACATGTTTCATCGATAAGACTATAAATACTTGAAAATAGCAGCAATGAATTAAAGAGGGTTTTTTCAGTCTAGCCATAGTGCTGTTTCTGTGACATTAGCAGACCTCTTGAATCTAGTGGCTTTTGGCTTTGATTTTTTTTTTTTTTAAGGCAACTTCTTGTTACATAATTATTTAGTTGTGTTCGCGTTGAGTTGAAACCTGGCATGCCGGGTGTGTGCCCAGATTGCCCACAGCAGCTGTACGTCCAGAATACCAGATGTGTGCTGCTGCCCAGGGCTGGTGCATGTGCTTTGCCTTCCAATGAAGACAGAGCAGTTGAAGCAGCATCAGCTGTGTCTCTCTGTCACAGATAGCTGTGCCCTCTTCTTTACCTGAAGGTAATTAGGAGTTAGTTTTGCTTGGGAAGTTCTGGTTAAGCTCTTTGGTTTTTACCATAATGGAAGGCAATCACTGGGTTTTGTTTTTGTTTCTTGGTGCCAAGGTCTGTGTTTGATGGCAATCAGTAGGTACTAAGCCTGAGAATGTCCATATGTACAATTTGCCCTGCAGACTCCCCTTTTCTAGCGCACCGCTCTCTTGTGAGCTGCCCTGGCTGTACGTCTTGCTGTGCCAAGCAAATGCTGGGCTGCCGCCGTGCTTAATGTTGTGTGTGTGCTGGAGGGTGCTCTCTGACTGCACTTCATTTTTGTATCTCATTATCAGCAGAGTGAGCAGGTCCGGTCTTGTTGCTGGCCTTGGGGCAGCCCTAAAGAAGCAGGGTAGTTAAAACCAAAGTATTTGGTCTTTGAAATGCCTCTTGCCATATGACAGTCCTTTGGAGGGCCTGTTTTCTAGCATTCCATCCCTCCTCTTTTCTAAACTATCAATGGAGACTTTGTGGGAAGCCTGCGAGGCTTTCTGAGAAGTCTGTGATACCCGTCTAAAACGATTCTTAATGGAAAAGCCCGTGAAGAGCTGGTGTGACTCTGAGATGCTGTCTCAGTAGCAGACTCCTGCTTTGAAGTTGGCTCTGTCACATGTTCTGGCTGCAAGAGCCAGCTCCAGGAGACAGGAGCTCTGTTGATTGAAAGAAACTTCATGCCATGAAGAAATGCTCTGACCCACTTCATCTATCTGTCTGGGCTGGCGGTTACTCCTTCTCCCTGAAGCAGGACAGATCAAAGATTCCCAGGTGTGGCCCAGCGTTATTTTCTTTCACGGAGCTGGCTAAACAGGGGGATAAGAGATTTCATGAGGGTTTCTCTAAGCAGGCACAGCTTCTGTGTCAAAATTGCATCAGTTCTGCGTGGTTGTTAAAGCTGGAGGACTGCGTACCTTGGAGTCAGTACTTGCATCCTTCATCTTTGAGTGAATCAAAGTGTGACCATTTCCACGATGTTAATGTTGACATACTGGTACTTCTCAGTAAAGATACTGTTTTCTTCTACCAAGACTTCTTGATGTCCGATGCAGGTCTGAAACCTTCACCAAGGTAGTTTTATTCTCTGTGTATCTCAAGTCTCTGTAATAATAAAAAAGCACTGCTTTTTCCTCTTAGTGGATTTCTTCCTTCACTTAGCCATCCCTTGAAGAAATGTCCTTGTTAAAGATTCTTTACTTTGAGAAGTCTTCTGGCTTTCTTACGCTCTTATTACATAAGAAGTGCTGATGGAACACAGGACTAAATTTGTTTGCCTTGCAAAATCAGCCTTTCTCCTTGGCTTCTTGGTCAGTTCCACCCAAAGCAAAATCAGTTATCCTTGAAAGCTCTAGGAAGATTCCAGCATTTTGTTTGCTGAGGCTGTGTCTCTGATTGCTGTAGCCAGGACTTTCTCAAGCTTTCTGGAAGTTCCTGTTGAGGTATCATGGATATCATATGGGAAGATCTCAGTTTTCTTTGATATTCCACAAGTGAGCTACTGAGCTACTCAAGTCTTGTTCATCTGTTCTCTTTAATGTGCATATTATGAACTGTAGCAGGTCTGTCTCCCTTCTAGAATTGCATAGAAGGGCAGATAGCAGTTATCAGTTTTTTGCTTTAAAAAGTGTAAACACTTCTTTGAACATTTTAATCAAACCATACAGAGTCACTGAGCTCTAGCCTGTAGATAGATTATGTGAATATAAATAGAATTAGGAAGAAGTTTTGCTTGGAGAGTCTTGTGACTGTGCTCAGGAAAGCCTGTTTCTTTTAAGTGGCTTTGAGGCACCAAAGTTAGATGAATCTTTCACGTTCTGAAGTGCAGCAGGACAGGAATGCCCAAATATAGTGTTTGGATGGGCTCATCATAAATAAAAAACTACGTAGACTTTGGGTGTTGCTTTGAGAGGTTGCCCAGAGAGGTTGTGGAGTCTCCATCCTTGGAGATATTCAAGACCCATTTAGACACGGTCCTGCATAGCCTGCTTTAGCTGACCCTGCTTTGGCAGGGGGTTGCACTAGTTGATCTCCAGAGGTCCCTTCCAACCTCAGCCATTCTGTGGTAGTGTCACAGTGGTTGCAGTGTAAATTTCCTCAGTTTGGAGATGAGGGTAACATGACAGGGGTAACTTCAGGCAATTCGAAGCAACAAGAAGAAAATTTCAGGCAGTGTCTCTCTTTGAGATTATCTCTCTGGTTGGGTAACATCTGCAGCTCTGAGCCTTCCTGGGGTAGGATCAGTTGACACCTGCAGCTGTGGATGAGGGCTGTGGCTAATTCCCACCGTATACCCCTCTTATTTCAGTCAGTGTGATCAGCCAGTCTTTTGGGTCTGAAAATGGACATCATCCATCTGGATAAGAAATAGTTGTCTGCCCTATGGCCAGATAGGATAGAGATTGATAAGATCATGAATGATGCAGAGAGATTAAAAGGGGGACAATTGTCAATTGTTGTATATTTTTTTTCTCCCTCCAGTCCAAGAACTAGGGACACTGAAAAAAAAATAGCAATGGTTCTTAATTCAAAATGTGGTGAAGCTATGTAAGTCCATCCTTTTGAGGCGGAGGGATGTAGTTTGCATTCTGCTCTGGTGGTACTGTCATTTGTGAACTCTTTTGTAGCATATACCTTTGTTATGCATGTCTTTATTCTGAAGCAGGAGGAGAAAAAACAAAGCAAAAGGGAATTCGGAGTTCAAGATCCCCTAGATTTTTCTCATTAACACTGAAAAAGTATTTGGAGTCTTGAGGAAGAATAACATATTACCAGAAGAAATCTTCCTGTGGCAAAGAATTGAGAGTATGGGAATGAGAGTATGTTCTTCATCTGGAAGTTGATACAATGGGAGGGTCCTGGTCTACTTGTATTTGGTTGCTCTACTAATTTGCCTTTTTCAGACATTTGTATATTGTATACTGTTTTTCTTCACAGTA
This sequence comes from Anarhynchus alexandrinus, assembly GCA_008711295.1. Classification (NCBI taxonomy): domain Eukaryota; kingdom Metazoa; phylum Chordata; class Aves; order Charadriiformes; family Charadriidae; genus Anarhynchus; species Anarhynchus alexandrinus. Next base: position 1,901,732 of record VUYV01000173.1, on the reverse strand, counting down.
AAGAAGATAAAGTTAATGAAAGAATGGTATTACAGAAGTAAAAAAACTCAATCATAATGCATTTGTATGACACTGTAGAATATCCAAAGCAGCACTGATGACTGTCAAACCACCACATCCCATGTTTCAAAGTCTTGAGTTTGTAACTTAAATTACGCTGTCTAATAATTTGTGCAGGAACGTTCCTGGGTTTAATTAATGGGAAACAATAAGGTTGTAATTTTGAACTGCAGCACTGATGTCTTACAGTATTCAACTGAACTGCAAAATTGTCAGCCATCAGTCTTTGGTAGGATGGATAGTTTGATTTAGGTTTAAGTTGTTTGGATAGGCAAGTAAAATTCTGGTCATGACTGGTCATGTAGTCTTTTTTCTTGTCCAAGACTTAAGAAAATGATCCTCTTTGTTAGCCACTTGTGGAATATCGGCCACTGTAGCTGTGTGCTGAATCTGTTTTTTTAGGATCACTGTGTCATGGTTGGAGGTAAGGGATCTTCTGACCTGCATGGTGACTTTTGGAAGGTAAATAGAGAGGATGGGGGAGGAAAGAGTTTTCTGCTGACCAGTTAAAGTGATTCTGGCAATTCCATTGCTGCTTTGGTGGTGAAGTGAGCCCAGCTTTATAACCTCTGGTTATGACTATGATATGCTGCCAAAAACTTTGCAGGAATGCAAGAGAGGAGAAAAATTTGGACTTTAACAGCTTATACATCATCCAAAAGTGAATGGAATTTCATGGGACAAAACGAAAACAGTTATATAGCCCATGGGGATTTCCTCTGCTGAGTATCAAAGGTATACTGTAAACCATTGAGGTGTAGGCACTTCTGCTTGAAAAGGTTTCAAGATCCTTTATGATGAAAGGAGGTAGGCAGTTGAAGTATAAGGGTTACTAACAAGTCTCATTAGAAAATACATAGCAGTGTTATTTGAAATATTCCATTGACCTCAATAGGTCTTTGTTTTATTTCTTTTTTCATTGTTGCTGTTTGACATTGAGACTGTTGAAAAGATACTGTGATTTGATGTTTTTGGGTATGCCTGGCATTTTCATTTCAGTGGCCTGGCTCACACTGGGCCAAATTCAACTTTGGCAAACAAATGCCCTGAAATTACTAGAAACTTCATTCTTTTAAAAACAAGTTATTAAATTAGAGGACTTTGCATGTCATGGTTTCTCAAGTTTTTAGGCATAATGTATTTGTTGGTAGTTAGATGTCTTCATTTTAGTGTGTGTGTATGATGTACTTAACTGTTGGACAAAGAATTAATTATTATTATGTATACTAGAATATTATAGTATTTTCCAAATCTGCAGAAATTCTAACCAGATTCTTACTACCTGCAAACAGTAGTCTTGAAAATAATAGGAAACTCTTGCAGGGTGCCATTAACTGTCTTGGTAAACCTTGCAAGACAGAGGCTGTCACCTTATGTTTGTGCAGCTCGCAGAACAAGTCTTTAATTCTAAATAGGGTCTTTGAAAACAACTGAAATACTTGTTTTAAAAAAAAAAAAAAAAAGGGAGTTAGATGATGTCTGAGTCCCTGCTTCTGATTTTCATTAAACTTCTCTTCTCTGATATCTGGGATATTCTTCTCCCTTTTTCAGCCTTGATGGACACTGGCCGGTTGGGTCAAAATTTGCAACTGGCAGGCATGTTGCAATTTTGAATTTGTTGCTTCCCTAGGTATCCACGCTGAAAATCAAAAATTGTATTAAAATTGTAAAAGGCAAACACATTTGATAACTTTGTAACGAAAGTTAATTTTTTTGATGTATGTAGATTTAATCAGGATATGACTGGACCTGTCTTAATCTTATCTAGCAAGCACCTTCAGTGACTAATTGTAGCTTGACTTCTGGAGCTGCTGTTCAGAGAGGTAAGAATTAAACAGTTAATGAAAAGCAATGCGATGAGAAGAGTGCTGCTGAAGACTGAGGTCCTTTCCAGTTTTCATTTAAAAATATATTTAAAAAAAAATTAAAAATAATCAGGATTTCTGAAAATGATACTTAAGAGAAATTATACTTAAAGTAATTTTTTTGCTTTATATTTCTGTGAAGTTAAACAAGCAGAGATACAAATGTTTGTAATAAATCTTAAGTACTTAAAAGCTGTTCAGAAGGTAATATTCCTGAAGGCTGCAGTTTTTACTGATGCATCCGTTCATATCAACGCCTCTGGTAAACAAAATACAGAAGGAATTGCAGGTAAAGAAAATGGAGTTCTTTGCCAGCAATACCACCTTCATTGCTTTTTTTAGCTGAACTCTGCACACAGAGCTCTGCAGTCATGCAGTGGAATAGCAAGTGGTTTTATTCCACCAGCCTGGCCAATATAATCAACATTTATGTGAACGAATTACAGATAACTGCAACAGGATTATCTCTAATATTTAACCTGTGATCTCTAGAAGCTCAGTGCACATGTGTTGTCAAGAAATCGATGGCAGTACTACAGCCAGCCCGGGTGTGTAACAAGAAGTGTTAGTTGTCTGAGTGGAGTTGGAAGCAGAGGTTTGTTCCAGGCAAGTGGACTGTGGGGTTGCTGGAAGACATTTCTTGAATCCCCCCAGCTTATGTTGCATCCAGTCAGGTGAAGCAGGAACTATGTTCTTCAGCAGCTGCATGTTGGCTTTTTTTCCCCACAATGTTTTTTTTTTTTTTAAATACTGTACAGCTTTTTGTGTGTTTTACATGAGAAGCTTAAGGGACTTTGTTTATATTGATGTGTTCCTCATCTGTGCGCATTGTTCTAGGTGTGTACCTTATGAAAAAGGAAATCGTGCTGGGTTTGGCTGGGATACAGTTAGTTTTCTTCATAAAAGCTAGTATGAGGCCATGTTTTGGATTTGTGCTGAAAACAGTGTAGATAATACAGGGATGTTTTAGTTATTGCTGAGCAGTGCTTACACAGAGTCAAGGCCTTCTCTGCTTCTCACACCACCCCACCAGCGAGCTGGCTGGGGGTGCCGAAGAAGCTGGGAAGGGGACACAGCTGGGACAGCTGACCCCAGCTGTCCAAAGGGATATTCCATCCCATATGACATCATGCTCAGCAATAAAAGCTGGGAGAAGAAANGTTTGGTTTGGAGTGATGGCATTTGTCTTCCCAAGTAATCATTACACATGATGGAACCCTGCTTTCCTGGAGATGGCTGAACACCTGCCTGCCCATGGGAAGCAGTGAATTAATTCCTTGTTTTGCTTTGCTTGCGTGCAAAGTCTTTATCTCAACCCCTTTGTTTGCACTGTCTTTATCTAAACCCATGAGTTTTCTCACTTTTTCTCTTCTCATCTCCCCCATCCTGCCAGGGGGGTTGTGTGGTGCTTAGTTGATGGCTGAGGTTAAACCACGACAAAAATGTAAGGACAAGCCAAAGTAAGAATGTAAGCAGTAGTATTGTTTTAGTAGAACATATTAAGATGGCAAAGGATGTAACAGTAAGAGGCACAGTCAGAGGGTCTATGCACAGAGGTCTCAGCTCCCATTGCAGCTAGACTGGCTGTGGCATAGCAAAATTCCATACAGGAATGTAAGGAATTAAAAGTCATAAGATTACCAGGAGTTATAAGGGTCGACTGAGTCTAAGTATAGAAGAATAGTTTAATGCTTTATTAAAATCAACAGTGAAATACAACTTGCAGAAAAAGATAAGACCTAGAAAAGTCATAACCCCAACGCAATAGCACAGATTTTTTTGAGCAGCAGCATATCAGTAAAGTAATTTTTGAATCTGTGCTTTTAATAAGAATCCAATGGTAGAATTGTGTAGCAAGGAAAACCTCCTTTGAGACTTTGGTTTAGCAGCAAAATTATGCATTACTTGATAAATGAATCAAATGAAAACAAAAGGAAGTAGAGAATTAAAATAAGCAGACTAAACTGAACATTTAATACTCATATTAACTTGAGTTCAGCACAGGTTCTGTATGTGTAAGGCTGCTTACTAGTTGAGCTGTCTTGTTTGAAGGTAATGGTTAATAGCTTAAAAGTTGATTAACTTGTCGTACCAGTCTCGCCATACTTTTGTTTTTCTCAAACTAGATGAAAGGTTCCTTTAAGTATGGTTACTGTAGTACTGCATTCCTGATGATGCTGGTAGCTAATGACACTCTTTGTTGTAGAAATCAGGAAATGTGGGTTGAGCCTCTGGGATCTGTGTGGCTGGAATATGAAAATATTATGTCCTAAATGGCAAGGTCTTGCTGGAACAACTTGGTATGTAACATAGCTAATAATACGTGTCTGTAGTTTTTGCTTTTCAGATTAATTTATTTGCTTGCTGTAGTGCTATTTCACTTCCACCCATGCCAAAATACTACTACTAAAACTAAAAAAGAAGTATCTTTTTATAAAGGCTTGTCCATATTTCTTAGGGGTTTTGGTATGGGTGTCTGGCTTCTGTCACCAGTACTGTCTGATAACATTTTTATTCAAAATCTGTTGGACATGCAGGTTGGTTAAATGGGCTGATGTTTGACATGAATTAATTTCATTATACTAATTAAAACAACCCTTGTGGTATGCAGCCTTATATTTCCATTTTAATTTTTAATTTAAATACAAAGAAATTATTCATAATGTTTACATACTAGAATGTTTGCCATGAAGTGCAGTTAATGTATGCCGAGCTCAAATGTTCTCGCTGTGAGACTTTCTTGCCCGTTTGGCTTGTTTTTCGAAGTTTTCAGAGAAGTGTAGGTGGGGCAGAATTGGCATTGGGGACTAGAGAAAGATTTCTGGATTTGCGAATCATTTAACTGAAATATTAGGATCCTTGTGTTTTACAAATTTAATTTTGACTACGTTTAATGAAGAGCAAGATGATTTTACTGACGTGATGTTGACATGTCTTCCTAAATTAAATACCTGTGTCGTATGCTGGATGTTTATGGAAGGTCGTAGATTACTTGTTCTCTGTCCAAAGGAAAAAGTTGTTTGTGGAAATACAGCCCCTGCCAAAGTATCTCTTGGGGCTGCTGCTTGGGTTGAGAGCATAATTTAGTCTTAAACTCAAGATCGGTCTTCCTACTAAGCTACTAAGCATTGCATCCCTTGGAAATTTTATTATGTACTGATCTGTTGTATCTAGCTGCATTAAGGACCAGCTTCTCAACCATGACCACAGAGAATAATGTGGACAGTTCAGTTCTGCAGAAACAAATTTCATCCCATGGAGGACACAGTAGTTGTTTGCGTGATAGATGTTGCAGTTTAACTCCTGCCTCCCACAGTTGACTCTCAAGTAGTTGTTGTGCACTTCCATGTTCTAAGCCATGCCCTTTGGTGCAAAAATGTAAACGGAAAGATCAAAACCTATAGCTTTTCAAGCGTGCCTGAACAGATTGTTGTTATGGTGTGTGTACAGTCAATTCCGTGGGATGCCTCTTGTGTGTTCCTCATTTCTTCACATGTAAAAGTAATCTAGTTTTAGCAGGATTAATTTATTGAGAAAGCCTGGTGATTTTCATTTTCGTGAAGACTGAAATATAAAGAGAATGTACTAAGGAGTAGCGATGAGCAAGGCCATCCCCTTGCAGTGTGCCTGTTCTCTCTGGCCTTTCTGGAAATAGGGGATCGTCCTGCAAAGAGCTGAGAACAGACCCGAAATGTGTACTTGTTGTCTGCTTTTGGGATACACGCCAAAATTTCATTGTTTTCTGCAGGTTTACTACACAATAGTGACATTTGAGGAATTATATAGTGGTTCTGAAACAACCTTTCATATAAACTTTTAATATGAGAAGGAATATGATGCAAGAATCCTAGGATTTACAGCTCTCCCAGTGACCTTCACCTGCAGAGGGAGTGAAACTCCCAGTATCCTAACTCAAACTTTTTCTTCTAGAAAATATATAACAGCATTTTGCATATAAAAGCAGTATATTAAATAGTTAAGTAGACTTATTATTTGGCAAGAAGGCTACAAATGTTGAAAGGGTGAATTCATCACAGATAAGAACTGGAAAAGTGGGTGAGTTAGAATATGACAGTTGGATTTTTGGAAGTAGATTGGAAAATTAATATTCCTAATTGTTCTAGAAAATGGCAAGATGCCTATCCTTCTAGTCTGTCTGTATTTGTTTATTCAGGTTTTAAGTCTTTTAGTTAGCTTTGATACGATCTTTAGAAAGTGCTTGCTAGCATAATTGTGATTCAGTAGAGTAATGCTTTCTTCATTTTATTGCCTTAAAAACAATTTTTTGCCTTCTATTGAATAACATGTTGGTTTCTCATCAGCTTTAAACAGTTGACTTATAAAGGTTGCAAGCAACATTGGGCCATAAAGATACGGCCAAATTAAAAATACAGCAGAATGCTTCTTTTGTTTTCAGTTGACTAAAGCATTTTTTAGCTACAACCGCAATTTCTGTATGTTGAAGAGGAGGAGAGTATAAGGGTGGGCTATTTCAGCTCTAGGCAGGGATGGAAAACAGTTACTGTTTGAGAGTCTTGTTTTGATTTTGTTTTTTTTGGGGGGGGAGTTGGGGGGGTGGTTTTGGTTTGTTTTTCACTTTGTAGACCAATATATTAAAAAAAACAAGCCAAAATACCAACACTCCCTTGCCCCAACCCCAAAACTCTGCTAGGCTTCAGATTGTAACTTGGAGTTACAAATAGGTGCCTCCTGGTAATAGAATGAGATATGTGTATCTAGCATCTCTCCGGTTTTCTACAATGATATTAAATCTGCGAAGAAATAACAAGGTGGTGAATACAGTGCCTTTTAAAGGTTTGGTTTTCCACTTTTTTTGCATTATGTCTTGTTTTATTTTTTGCTTCATGAATAAGACTCATGAAGTTATAGCCAATGTTAGAAAATCTGGCTGTTTTCAAATATTACCAAATCAAATCTAGGCATTCATGAGGTTGGAGCCAAAGTTTCATGACTTGCCAAGGCAAGAAAGATTCACAAGTAAGAAAAACTGAGTATATTGTGTTCAGGAAAGCATTCAAGTCTCTGATAAGACTGGAATTTTGTTGTTGGCTACATCATTCTTGAGGAGCTGCATGCATACAATGGGTATCTTGCCTTTACTCACCTAAGAGAAGGTCAGTCTGTAGAAATACTCTTCCCCACCCCCACCCCCCAGAACACTGCTACGTCTTTTCTGTTTAATGTGTGCAATGTGGAAGCAAATTTGAAGGAAAATTATTCTATATAATGATTGTTCTAAAATGTAGAGCTACCAGGACGTAGTTTTACTGTAGTCCACTGAAAAGTCTCCTTCTATAAAATCTGGTGTGTATTTGGACTACTTGTTGGATGAGGACGAAAAATAGGAAATTATTAAAGTATGCATTTGTTGAGTTCTCTGTAGTGTGGTTATTGCATTTAGTCCTGGGTTCAAACTCTGAAAGGTTGTAGTGCTGGTTGAGAGAGACTGAAATTGGCATCTTGCCCCCCCCCCCCCCCCCCTTTTTTTTTTTTAAGATAATTGACATGATTTTGCAAAAATTATGGGGAAATAATTGAATAATTGTTCAATAATTTAGTTAAAATTTTAGCATGACATTTTTAATATATAATCAGTGCTTTGGATTGATTCAAACTTGGAAAACTTTGCCCTTATAAGGGAGATGGATGGAAGATGAGCCTAAAATAGGAGACTTGGCACATGCTTAACATCTTCAGAGGGGTATGAATGTAAGGACTGTTTTCAGCAAGATAGCTCTAGAAAAACCACAGCATTTTAATCTGCTCAAAGTTTTGGGCAGCAAGATTTCCCAGTTGTGTGATAACCTCAAATAAAACTGCTCAACTTTGAAAAGCTGGAGAACTCCTGGTGCAGAAAGTAATCTGGAATTATTCTATCTGGCTTCTTTAAAAATAGAAATGGGAAATTAATAAATCCCTCTTTTAATACTCTCCAAAGTAGCCTGTCCGCTGTGGATGCTCTTGCATCCTGCTGTTCTGGGATCTTTGGACCTGAAGCCATAATAAGAAGAAAATACAGGTTATGCCTGCGTGGCGGCTACTCTGTCCCTTTCCAGCACTGCTCACTCACGTTGCTAAAATGGCCAAGGAGTAACAAGCTACCTTTTTTTTTTTCTTTCTAAGTTAGAATTAGCTTTAGTTCTTGGTCTGAAGTAAGGCAGCTTGTGTTGGTGGAGTGCGAGCAAGTTATTGTTTGTCAATTAAACCTCAGTTTTCTGTGTGTACTCATTTGTTCCCCTTTGCCATGATTTGTGGTAACTGTACAGCGTAAATGATCCCTCAGTAAAAAGCTGGACTATCTTACAGTGAATACAAGGTGCTATGGGTATAATACCACACACTAGGACTGCGTCTGTCCTGGCCACAAGGACCCTACACCCACTACAGAACTGTCATCGTGAGTTCAGAACCAAACCCAGTTACCGATAATATCTTCCTGAAGCTTTCATTAGAGCTAGACCTTTATCACTTAAGTAACGCTGGAAGATGGTAGCCTGTATCCAGTTAGAGGAAAAGTGAATGTTGAGTTTAACTGGAGTTATATTCACTTAGCCCAATGTAAGTGTCACTGCTTTTCTTTGTTAGAATAAGCCTTTAATCTGTTTATGTTATTGCACTTTATAGGCGTTGATGCCTACAAGCCTAGTGGGATATTTTCTAGGCAGTTATGCTAATAAGCATGCTAATAAATCTATCCATTCAATATATATTAGGGTTAGGCCTTGTTTAGTCCAGGCTTTAAAGGTGTGATCCTGATTGATTTACCTAGCTCAATCTAATTAACACCCCTAGTTAATGGAGTTAAAGCCTAGGGGGAAGCTTAAGCATTAACTTGTAAGGTTTAGCACTTTTTAAAGAACAATTGCTTTGTCTTTGCTAGCCTTTTAGTAAGGAGTTAATTAGGTCAAAACAGGTAATAGATCCAACATCACTCTTAATTTCCAGCCAAGGCAGCGCCTCAACTGTGTGTTTCCAGAATTTCAGGCTTTCTGTGATTCAGTGCAGTTTCTCTGTTCTCATCAGCTTTCGAGTGTTGTGGGTAATGCAACGCAAATGTGATGAAAGGTGCTATGCTTTCTCCATATACCAAGATAGCCTTCTCTTAGAAAGGATTTAACGACCATTTGAAACTCAGAAGTTCAATGTTTAAACTTGTTTCGCATTAAAAGCAATGATTGTGATTAGGCTGTCTGCCTGTCTTAAGGTTTCATCGCTTCTTAGTTTTGAATTATTAGCTCTTTTCAATAAATAATGGCAAACATTGGCAAAGGGAGGAGGAATAAATGTCTCAAAGACAGTTGTAACAACAGAAAATCGAGTAAAGAAGAGATACTTTCTTAGTACCTGAACTGAGGAAGAAAAGGTATTAGAGCTGAAGGAGTTGGCATAGGTTAGGGTGATTTCATAAATGTCTCGGGCATGGGTAGAGCTTTAATTTGACCAAAGTCAGTCAACCACATGGCACAAACCTGTAGGAGAGTAAACTTTGTTAGTCATAGTGCTTGTTGAATGACTACGTTTGGCAAGCACGTATTTTATTTTTTTTTACAAATAGCTTTACCTTAAGCAATCCACATTAAACAAGGTGGCTATTGGAAGTCAGCAATTCATTGTGTGCATGTTGAATTAACTGATAAATTAATTTTACTTCAGATTTCAAAGGTGCATTCAAAATACATTACACTGTCATTAGTCAAGTCAAAGCTTAGTCTGAGTTGATGGACTAAAGTTGATTTAGAACAGCAGTTAATTCAGAACAGGCTTGCAGATTCATTTATTTGTTAATGTTATTTTGTAGACTCTTTAAAAGCCACTCTGTAGGATGATGGAAACATCTCTTATTTGGGTGTAAACCTCCGTAAAAATGGGTTTATTTTTTTGGTAACAAGACTTTTCAAGTGACTTGTGTCAAGGTGTCAGATCAGAGAGGTTTTCTTTCCATATCCAATAGTGGCAAAAATATTTAGGTGCATCTGTAGGGTAGAGATGCTTCAGCTTTCTGGGAAGCATCAGTCTGTCTTCACAGTTAGAGTCAGTATATGAAGCTAGGATAGTCTAAATTTCATATTTCATATCCCTGTTCTTTTGCAGAGTGACTTGATGTCTTGATTTTCTCTGTTTGACAACACGTATAAGACTTTTCTTTGAGTCTTTGCACCAATTAGATCATTGATTATATCTTATCACTCTTCACTGTATATGGAAATCAACACATATATATGTATGTGAGGGTTGCATAATGGCATCAGCAGGCTGGTCACTTTTCCAATGTATGTAGAAGTGCTTAGCAAAGGGCATTTTTTAATGAGGAGTTTGTTTTCTTTTTCCCATAAGAATACTGCTCCGTATTTGTAATGTTATCTGTTTGTTTAGATAATCGGGAAGAAGTGGAATTTTCTTTGCGTGCAAATGTGTTGTCTTTTCTGTTAATTCAGAACTCGTTTATTATGTGATGGGGCGAAACCTCTTTAGCAAATCTCAGAACTATCTGATATCTGTTTCTAACATTGTCACTGCCTTGGAAAGGTTTTAATTTAAAGCATTTCTCATATCAGTCAGAAATGCAAAAGTGATAAACTGAGATTTATTGCTTTTAGTTACAATTCTGTTAAAATTTTAATAAAATAAATGTATAAAATGTCATGGAACTGCTATAACAAAACATCTTTTTTTAAATTAGTCATCTTCTACTTTGAGAGCATAGCTTCATTTTTTCCTTGTTTCTTCTCTCTGCTTAATTAATGAAAGGGATCAATATGGCTTTGTTATTTACATCTCTATGGACTGAGATTATTCCATTTTTCACTTTTATTAATAAGGAAAATAAAGTTGGGGTTTTCGCTTGGATTGTTTTTTTTTAAGTTATGTGGGTCAGAGACAGGTTATGATACTAATTTAATAATTCCCTTTTTATGTATGGCAGATATTTATGCACATGAGGAGTAATGATGGAAGCAGACTAGGGTGGGTAAGATAAGTGGGAGTCGGTGAGCAGATATGTTGGGTGCCAGCCATTCCAAGCCAAAGGACTTCTGTTCTGAACTGATGCCATCAGCAAACCAAACCAGCCACGTTTTTACGGAATTATGACCACGTTCCACAGACAATGTTGACAAAATTTAGGGAATTAATGTATCTTCAAAACCAAAGTAAAATTGTTTTGGAGGGCTTTAGCGATGCTGGCCTTTAATTTGAGCAAAGGGATGGAGTTCTCGTGCCCTGCGTGCTGCTATGCAGATAGCAGTTCCGTAGCTGCGCTAATTTGAGTACAGCCGTGATTAACTTGTGCTGCAAAAAACTGAAGTAGTCTCCAATTTTCCCCCTTTCTGCTTCTCATTTGAAGAAGACTTTTTTTTTTTTCTTTGTGTTGTGGTTGGAATCTTCCTGTTTCCATTCGATTCACTTTCCATTCCAATAAAATGAAGATGGTGGTGAAGGAAGTGAAATTTCTTCCCCAAAAGGCAGCTAGATGGAAATAAGCCAAGGATGAAGTTAAGTCATCTCTTGGGAAATCATTGTGGACTTGTTAGAGTGCTGTTTCCAGTATATGGACATCTTATCCAGGTTATAAATATATAGCAAACAAGAAAAAAAGTATGTATACAAACACTGATTAGGTTTTTTTCCTGTGTTAGAAAAGTGAACAATTAATATAACACAAAAAATCCAAAGATCAACAAGCACTTGATGAGATTGTTTTGTTTTGTTTTTTTAAATTTAGTTTATTGACTGATACTCTTCTAGGTGGGGAAGCTGTGGTAGTTTGAAAAAAACCATGACCGTTAGAGAATTTGTCTCCTTCTTTTCAATTCCTTGGTGAAAAGAGACTTTTAAGGTTCACCTCTTGGTGTAAGGAAATTGGAATGTAGTGTGCTAAGGAAGAGCAGTACTGCTAATTCGGTGAATATTCTTGTGTGAAAAGTGTGAGTGAAAATGTAATAATGTTTGACACAAAAATCTACTCTGAAGAACATTTGCTTCCATAAGGAAATCTTTGAAAAACAAACAAAACAACAAAACCCCCAAAACACCACTACCAAAAAAAAAACCCAACCCACTTCACATAGAGAGTTATGATTGGAAAACTGAAACAGACCTAAGTATATTGAGGACATCTGACTTTGTCACAAATGGTGTCATTAATTATCTGTGATTTTTCAGACAACCCTGAGGGAAATTATTTTAAATGTTTATGACAGAGTGTAAGATGAAGATCTGCTAAAGTCACGCTACAGATGAGAACAGTTGACCCTCCAAGAGATGAGGAGGAGGAGGAGAAGAGAGGAGGATATTGTGGGGTATTTCAAGCTGAGGAGTACATACTAAGCCTCCTTCTGGTAGTACCCCAACTTTGGGCATTCTAAATATAGAGTTGGCAACTTCCTTATGGAAGATGTTTTGCACCCTTCTCTGGAAAAAAGGCATTACATCCCATTGTGTGAAATAAAGTAAGATTGAACACACAACTAAAAAGAAGTGCTGCGAGTGTCAAGGCATGATCAAGTCTGAACCAGCTGTGGGGGGAAGTACATATCTAACGCTTAGGCGCACATAAATTTGTGTACATTTGTGTATTTTACACTGCAGAAAGTGTGCAATACACAAATGATAAGCCACATGATTTGAAAAAGAATTGCTTTAAAAAAACACAGCAACAAACCAACGCTCTGCAGATGAAGAACGATAGTTTAAAAGCTTTCAGTATTATGAAGANGGGGGGGGGGGGGGGGGGGGGGAGCGCCCGGGCGTGCGGGGGAGGGGGGGGGGGGGGGGGGGAGATGAATCTGAACCAGAAGCTTGTGATTGTAGAAAGTAACAAAAGAAAGAGCAAAGCAACCCAAGGAGAAATCTCTTAACAGCAATAAACAATACAGAAAATTAAGAATGTATTTTTTTTGTATTTTGGTTTAAAAAAAAAACAAAACAATCACAACCCAACTGTGTTTTGATATCATGAGCTGATGATGAAACACCTGCCTTTCCTGTACTGGCTCAGCAGGCTATGAAACAGCAGAGTAGTTAAGCATATTAGGCATACTGAGTTAGTTTGCCGACTTCTGTCCCTAACTTTATGCGATTATCTGCAGAGCTATCTGTACTGATAATGTTGATTTTTCTTTTTTATTCCACCCTCTCAAACCCCCCCTCACAAAGTTCTCATATGTGGAAAATTTAGATATACTTGGAAGAAGTTTAATATTGTCTTGGGCAGGATGAGCTGCTTATTCTAGACTTAACAGCCTGACTCCAACCTTAGATATCATCTCAAAAAGGCTGACCAAGGACTTGATTACCCAGGAAGTAAACCAGAGCAATATAATTAATGCTAGCCAATATAGTTTGACAAGATCATCTGATTTTATCTGGGGGAACAATTAGTAGTTTTCATGTAATATGCTAAGATACAATATGTTCTAGAAACAGAGCTCAGATAAACTTTAGGTGACTAAGTGCAGAGGTTGCTGTCCAGCTCCTTCCTCACCCCAGCAGTAGCTGTGCAAGGACAGTACAATGTTCCTTTAGGCATATTTAAAAATATTTTTTGTTTTGTTCTTTTAACCCAGAGCCCTTGAAAAACAAAATGGAAACAGACCTGGGAATAAAGAGTAGAAATTGGGACTTTCTTCTCTGCTCTCAAACTCCCTAACTCTAGTCTCAAAGAAAAAAAAAATAAAAATCACATTTGCTAACTCGTTTTGCTCATGTTTCTTCCAGCCATTCTGGACAGTGAAATAAATATATAGAGAGAACAAGTGATGAGGATTTGGATACTGCAGGGATTCAAGGTGTGATTAGAACCACAACTGCCATTCATTCTGGATAAATATTTATATGTCCCTGTGGACCATACAGTTTGAGTTGGTGTTGCACAGAGTTTTAAGAAATTAGAACAAGGAAAACTCAAAGTGATACATATCTGCTATGTTAACACTGGCTAATTAACATGATATAAATGGAGAATCATTGAAGAACTAGTTTAGCAGAAAGCAGTGACTTATTTGGTTATATGCCCTTAGACATATGTGATATGAAATAGAACTTTGTATATGAGAAAAGTCTGCAAATGATAGAAAAGTGTTTGAAATGATGGACAGTGAAGAGAACAAGCAATTACTACAGAGCCGTATGGATCACTTGACAAGCTAACAAAATGCAAATTTGAATACAGTCACATATGGAGTCCTACATTCAGAAACAAAATAACAAAGATGGTTGTTGGAAGGGTGATGGTGAATAATCAGCTGAATCCAGGAGTTCCCAAATACTCCACATGAAAAGGACTAATACAAATGTAGTTGTGTAAACAGAAAGCACAGAGCACAGGAAAGATGTATAGCAGTAGTCAGGATGTTGTATAATTTCTGTATTCAGCTATGGTAATTATTTAGTTTGCTGGCACCCACAAATTGGGTTCATAAATCGGAACTGCTCTGAGTCAGATCAAAAAAATAAAGAATCAGAAAAGAGCTGAAAGAGCTGAGAACCTGGGTGTACTTCCCTTCAAAAAGACAAGGCTAAAGTTGCAAGGGATGACCTTTGCCTGCCTCTGTTTTCTTACACAACGAATGGTTCTGTGATAGCAGGCCCATAAGTTAAGCAAACAAATCTATAAGCAGACCCAGAGGCAGGAAGGCTAGATAAATTTAATTCAAAACTAAAGGTGCAAGTTTTTATAGGAAGGAGAACAACAGCAGAACATTACATTGCCATATATGGGAGTGGATTTTACAGCAATTTTTAATCAAGATCAGATGTCTTTCTATGAAGAAAAGCACTACTTCAAAGATTAATTCAAAAATTAATTTAGTTTTACTGCCTGTAGTAAGATTGTGTGATCACAATAGATCTTCTGGTTTACTAATCTTCTCTGTAATGTGATCAGGTGTTCGCTTACTACACACATTAACAGCGTGAGTCTCCTTCTAAGGGAACCCAAAAGGGAAGGTGGAAAACGTCATCATATGAAATCCCCAGTTCCCCAGCATGATAAACATCTGGCTCTTCATGTGAGACTTGAATTAGTTTATTATTTTTAGTTCACAGACATCTTGAATTGGGGCTGTGTAATTTACGCATTACATTTGTATTCAAACTTGTGCTAGTAGTCCATAAATGAGCAGTTCAGCAACAAATATGATGTCAAAGAACCAGAGTTGCCTTTGCAGTATATTTTTAATGTATTTCCCATTTAGTTGAGAAGTTTTTCATCAAATGCCAGTTTTTCCAAAATGGATGCTTTATTCTTTCATATTTCATTTACTTAAATTATAAAACATTGTCTTCCCTATCCCCACCACCAAAGTCTGATTTATTAATATTTAAGTAAAATTTTGGCTGTAGTCTTTTATGTATATATAAAACATAGAAACCTATTTTTATATAAGATATATAAACAAGTAGAAACATACACATAAAAATAAAACTCAATGCTTAAAAAATTGTGGCCTGTAAAGCTGACGACCCACATAAAAGGGGCAAAGGGTTGGAGAAGGTAATATTTTAAGCTGAACTGTTAGTATATTATCCACAATTTATGCTGATAGATCTCAATATGAATATGAAATCTGATTTTCAGTTGCTTCCATCTTTACCAAGTTTTTGTGGTAGGTGTCTACATAAAGCTGAATGAATAACTACTTGTTCTATATTTTTCGATGGAAAAATTCTAGGTGTTTTTGTGAATGAGACTGGTTAAAACTGGATTGTGTCCTTTCTTCAACAGTCTGCAGACCATGCTTTGGAGTGAAGATTTTTTCTCAAAAAAAAAACCAAAACAAAACAAAAAAACAAAAAACCAAAACCATTTTGTAATGCATTTTTTCCTGTCCCAGTGAAAAAACAAGCAAACTTGGCCATGGTGTAAGCTTTAAGACATTGATGTCTGTAGATGAAACATCAGAAGATGTTGTCCTTAACAAATATACTTGCGCTTTGCTCAGCTTTTTTTTTTTTTCCGAAATAAATGCATTATTGCATGGGCTAGCTCTGCCTGCTTTTCTTTACATTTCTTTCTCCAGATGGGGATGTGGTGCTTGGCCAGGAGGCCAGTGGCTGGGGCTGAGAAGGGAGGGAGAACCACCTTGGGTCGAGGAGCTGGAGAGGCGTTATGCCCAGCAGACCGTGCTGGTACTGCATGCTGTGCTGAAGAGGAGGCAGGGGGCTTATAGTTTCAGAAAATAGTCTTATATAGGGATGAAAACAAAGATTAGAGTCTTACCATCTTTCTGCACTTCATAGTATCTGTGAAATGAACCCATGTTAGAAGGTGGCATGTCTTGCTCGCTTTTGCTTGCCCTGTGAGCTCAAGGCGCTGGAGATCTGTTCTGGGACTGCGAGGTCTTTGGTTGCCGTGTCTTCATCAGGCTTGTAGTCATGATGCCAAGTGATGATTTGTTATTGTTGCTGTTGCTTTTTCCGAATCGCAATAAATGACATGCCAAAAATACTGAAAGAACACTAAAGGTGCAAAAGCAATGGCGCAGAAGTTAGAAATGCCAAAATGCAGGTTATTTGTGCAAGCGTAGCTCAGTTCCCTGGCTGTGCGTGCATCACGCCACAGGCCTCGGCTTTGCCACTGCATACAATTTTACTACTGGACCCCTGTTTTATTTAGCACATACAACGGACCCATTCTTCATAGGGGTGCTGTTGGATTGCTGTCTTACTGGTAGGAGAAAATGGATGGTGAGAACGGAACAAGGCAAGGATCGCAGTCAGAAAACGGTCTCCTGACCAATGCAGTGGTAAAGACCTGAATTCAGCCCTGGGCTCTGCCACCCGCTTCCTGTGGGATGCTCGCATGTCACTCGGCTTTTTAGGAGGTCGGCGCTAAATACACATCTTGCTTGCATCTGCTCAGCTTTGGGCTGATTTGCAAAAATGCTGAGCGCTCAGTCTTCTCAAGGAGAAGCTGTACTTTGAGTCAGGAGATGATGTGCTTTGAATATTTAAATACATATATTTCCTAAGTACTCTGGAAAATAAGGGCCTGAGTTTCCATAATAACCACTTACATTTATATACTGCCTGTTGCTCATGCTGGAAGCAGGCATAATGCTAATCCTAAACGCAGATGATGCTTAAGTGAAGCAGGTCAACTTACTGATGAACTTCATAGAAAGTTCTCTTAGGAAAATAATCCTCGCTGCCGAGCAGTTCTGAATAGCGCAATAAATGGTGCGTGCAGTCATGCAATGGGCAGTGAAAGTAAGACAAAAACGTTGAATATAGCGAGTATTGTAGTGAGATACTGAGGGCAGCACAGTTGGAAAAGGGAGTGTGTGTGGTTAAATGCGTTATAATTCATCCATGTGAGGAGACTGATTTGCTCAGGCAAGCTAAGTTAGATCCTAACTCAGGAGCTTGATTTTCTACTCCTGTGCTCTATTTGCTTGGGGGTTTTTTGGGGTACATTAACATGGAAACAAAGTGAATGAGGATAACCCTTATTGTCATGTGAAACCTGTTTTTGATGGCGCTAAGGAATTTTGTGAGGGCTTTTTCATGCTTCTTCCTGTTGTGGTTTTATAACTTAGCTCTGTTGAATACTGAGAAGTTTTTATATGGATGGAAAGGAAGCAGTGTCTCTTCAAGATACAAAGGTAATAGCAGAAAGAAGTAGCCCTGTGATCACTTACTTCCACTTGCTGTCTGCAGATGGTTTTAATGGCTTTAGTCTCCTGCAGATACTCAGTTGCACTCACGCCAAATTACCTATTATCTGGTAACTGGTTATAAATACCAAGGGATAAAACAACTCTGAAGAAAGCTAATTTATGGTTGGAACTCAAATCTTCTCTTGTAAATATTAAATGTTTCATTTCATTCCCCTGTCAGTCTCAGTTCATTGCCTTCGGCCTTTTGTCAGCTTTTTGGGGTGAGGGAACCCAAATGCACTGCCTAAGATGAAGGGCTCTGGGACACAACTAGGATCCGTAGGGGTATTGCAAATACAAGTAAGTACAGAACTTGCTGATACTCAGAAGTGTATGTAATAGAGGGGTCTCTGGATGATTAGGGCATACATGGTATATGTGGTGTGAATGCTCATGCTCTTTTTCATGTGGGTTTTTTTTTGTGTGTGGTTTTTTTGTGTGTTGTTTTTTGTTTGTTTGGGTTTTTTTTAAAATTGTGTACTTTGAGAAAAATCCTATAAGCTCAGTAAGGAAATTGCTGCTTTGGAACTGAAATGAATGTTTAAGAATGGCCACTGTAGGAAAGATTCGTACAGCATCACAGAGTTTAATTAAAAGTTGATGTACCTCTTCCTTCCCCCTCTAATAAACAACCAAAAACTTCATTAGCTGCAGTACTTGTGCACAACCAGAAGTGAGTTATCGGATCATCTCAAATATATGGCGTGTATGTACCAGAAAGGAAAGCAGTCTGGGACAGATAGTTCAGAATATTTTTTGTGCTCTGCCATGCGAAGGCAAGCTCTACAGTTCCAGAAATCCAAATGTACACATAGTAAATTAAAACGTGTTGAACATCCAAACATTAAAATGAGTAAACCTGTAAGTATTAACCAGTATCGCTTGGGATTGGGTCTTCCTGGTGTTTTTCTTTTGTTGGTGGGTTTGGGGGAAGGGGAGAGTTGGTTTGGGTTGGGGTTTTTTAGGGGTTCTTACTCATAAAGCTTGGTATCTCTGTGTTTTTCACTCTGAGGTGTGGGGAGAGTGTATTTTTCTTGAAACCAAAAAATCAGTTTCTTCTAATGATATAAAAGTGCAATGTTAGAAAGCCAAGAGAAGATGAGGGAGTAAGCAATTACAGTAACCATGAAAGGTAACGTGCACACTGGAGGAAGTGCTGTTCTTTCAGTGGCTGACACTGTCATATATTGAGGTCATATAATGCCATTTTAATATTTAAATTTTGCTGTTCCATTATAAAATTCTACTGTTCCATTGTCAAAACATTCTATTAAAAAGACAATTTTGTTTGACAAATAAAATAATTTTGCTCAAAAGAACTTCGGCAAATGGATAATTAACCAGCACTATGGCAGAGCTATGCAAATTTTTGCATGCATTATTGATAGTGACAGCCAAAAAAATCCCAAGTAAACAGAAAGGGACAGTTGATTTGAGATTAATTGATATACAGATACTTTTCTCTGTAAGCAAAAATATGGTTCTTCTATACTGAAAGCATGTTGTCAAGCAGTTGCTTGCTTTATAATTTCAGGTAGGTTTGTGGAATTTGATTCTAAATATATTAACAGCTATTGCTGGAAAAATACAGTTGTTAGATTCCCACTAGTCAAACAGTATCAGTATTCCCAAAATGTGCCATTAGATGTGTTTTCTTTCTGGGTCTCTCTGTGTTCTCTGAGCATCCCACTGTATCTTTTGAGACGATTTACATAGACCTAGATGTGTTTATGGCTATATTTTGAAACAGAAGTAGATAAAGACTTACAAGTGCCTTTTTGGCATTAGTGTAGATGCTTCTTGCAGGGAAAGTAGTATTGAGAAAACTCAGGGTCAAACCTCCTGACCTTATTTGTTGATGTTGCCGCTGTTAACTGAACTCTGTGCAGCCACATGCTCCTGTTGTGAACTTACTGCTGTTGCCTTTGCTACTTCAGCTTTCTCTTCTAGCTCTGAGTGACTTTAGTGCATCTCTGAATAAGGACTCAAACCCAAATTGCTGCTTTTCTAAGCGAGAGATTTTGAGCAATTCCCCCCCTCCCCCTTCTGAACTGTGTAAAAGACTGGTTTTAGAAACTCCACGCTGCTGCATCTTGGTCAGAACATAACCTTTTTTTGATCCAGGTTCATTGCCAACTTTAAAATTAAAATGAAAGTGAACATTTCTAGTCAGTTTAAATATCTTGTGGGTTTTTTAATGTTATATTTAAACATATATGTAATGACTGTTTAGTTTTGCCTCCCCTTTTTTCCTATTCCAAGGAAGCTCATATGGTCAGGTATTTAAAAATAACCCTCTGAGAAAAACTCCTCGAGTCGTATTTACTCGCGCAAAGCCCCATCTGAGACTGGCCTGACGTTAAGCCATGGGAAGTCTCAAGTTGCCGCTTCCGTCTCTCTGGGGCCGGGCCTGCGATGCCGTGTTGGTGCCGCTCCGTG
Source organism: Anarhynchus alexandrinus (assembly GCA_008711295.1). Taxonomy (NCBI): domain Eukaryota; kingdom Metazoa; phylum Chordata; class Aves; order Charadriiformes; family Charadriidae; genus Anarhynchus; species Anarhynchus alexandrinus. Next base: position 1,881,691 of record VUYV01000173.1, on the reverse strand, counting down.
CTCATGCCCGTCCATCGGCCAGCCCTGTTGGCTCATCGCAACAGCCGAGTTTTTCTGCAACAAGCACGATCGGTTGACTTTGTTTGTTTGTTTGTAACACCATAGCTTTCAAATAACTTGTCTTCCCAGCTGGGCAATGGCTCTGCAGCAGCCTTCCCTATAGCTTCCCCTATAGCCTTCCCTGCCAGGTCCCTGTCTGCTCCTTCCCTAAAAAAAAAATGAACAGAATCTTCTGAAGACTTTTAAGACATGTGGACTCTATTTCTGATGCATTTGTTATTTAGAATACTTAAGTTAGTGCTTTAATGATGGTATTAGTATCATTTGTCTTCTTCAGGGCAGTGGCTACTAAAGTTGCTTCTAATTGCTGTGGAGGTGGGCTGACTGGAAGCCATTGCAGGGAGTCTTGTAGGACAGTATTTGGAGGTTCTCGAGCAGGATTCATTCTTGGGTTTTGGTACTGTTAGGCTTGTATTTGCATACAGATTTCCTTTGTTTTTCCATGAATCTGCTCTGACTAATCCTTTGGCCTGTATTTCATTAAAAGTGTTGACTGCAGAATGATGGTTTTGGTAACAGATGAAACAAAACTTTTCCTTTTTTCCTTTGCATGTGCATGTACAAAATAAAAAGTACAGGATGACCTTTTTTATTTGATAATTGAGAATGTGCCTGACTTTGTTAGGAAAGCCGTAGTCTAAGACTACGATTCACTGGTCTTTTTATAAATTAATGTCAGTATGGTGTATCAGTTCTCACTCCCACTTATCCTCTTATTCTCTTCCCTTCCCATCCCCCACTACTCCCTCCCTATTTTTAGAGGCAACACAAAGCTGTTTTGCTTCAAGCGAGGGACAAAGATTAGGAGAGTTGAACTGTTTTGCAGCAGATTTCTAAAATGTGGATGAGCCACATTTGTACGTGGTACTCCTAAAATGGTGCTAAACAGTTTCTACGATGTATTCATGAATGCTGGGTTTGTTTACTTCTAAAATTTTTACTCCTTACCCTCAAGCTATCAGCACATTATGGCTGAAGTTTGAATGGTGGCGAATCTGTGCGCGAGGAGTACAGATTTGCTCCTTCTCCATATGAGAAATGGTGCAGTGTAACATTCCCTGCGCTCTCGTGCAAATAAAACTTAAGTTCAGAGTCTCTGCGCTCCTGTGATCTGCAGACTGCATGGTGAGGAGAGGAGTAGTAAAGAGGACTGTTTATGTGGTGGTGATAAAAATCACACATACTTTCAGGAGACCTAAAGCCCCTGCAGATTTTATTAAACTCTGAAGAAAATCACATGCATGTTTGTATGTTTATCGGTATTGACAAATATATGTAACTTGCATGGAACAGTGTTGTTAAGATTGCTCATGTTCATGTTTGCTTCAGATGCAAGTTTGCAGCATTGCAAACCTGGTACTGAATGCGGACAGGAGAGTTAGCTTATGTGAAGCATATCAAAAGTTTCACGAGAGTTACTTGTTTTAACAGTAAAATAATTATTTACAATACTTAATAATGTGGGAAACAGTTGTGAGTTAACTTGAAGTTTTTTATCTTAAAGAATGCAATAGAATCCATTGCTAAAAAAATGGGATAATTAAAGCAAATGCTGCCAGTATAGACAGAGACAGAGCAGTCTTAGCAGAGCAAAAATGAGTTCTTTCAGTTTTAAAGTATGAGATTAAAAAGTGTTGTGGGTGCTGTTATTTATAAACTTCTTCTGTAGAAAATGTAAGAATGTGATGTTGGGTGTGTTTACTGTAAATTGAAGTTTTATGTTTTTCCCTGGATGTAATACAGGATTCGATGTGAGAAGTGCCTTCTTAACAAGGCAGCACATTTTAATCAGTTCATTAAAGCCATCTAGGAATCTATCCTTGTAGTTAAAAGCAAGTCAATCACTCCACCCCAGTAGTTTTCTTCCTTCCTGAAAGCCCCATCCTTCTAAAGAAAAGTTCATTTCTCTATCTCAGGTTGCCATCAGCACCCTTTCAGCTCAAGGCCTCGCCTTGTCTGTCCCCATGACAAATTCTGGCTACCCTGCAATAATCACGAGTGAGGTGATGAAACTGGCACTTTAAGTAGCATAGGTGCACGTGGTAGGGCTTGGAGCAATCAGAGTTATTAAAATTTAAATAGTTATCCAGCTTGCTTATCCACCATTGTAGGAGATCTCGTTTTATATCTTTACGCAAACCTCATCTAGCAAAAAAAAAAAAAAAGAATTAAAAATAAAGGAGATCTTAGATTGTAGTAAGAATTTAATTTGGCACTGCTGTTAGGGTTTTTTTCTTTCTTTCTGTGTTGCACTGTCAGTTCAGGTTTTTGCTCCCTTTTATAAGGGGTTGCAGCAACACTTGTCGGAAGACACCAAAGGTTCGTCTTTTGTGAAGCTGATACTGATAACAGGTTGTGAAGAATTATGGAATCTACACATGGCTGAATGGATCTGGGCTTTTACAAAGCAGGTTTGACACCCGGCCAGTTTTGGTCTCTGTAGACCTAATAAATGAAAGAGATTTTTCCACTGCCCTGTCACAGAAAACAAAAACGCAGCTTACTGAGTTGGCTGTTCACTGCCAGTTTAGGAAAAAAATTGTCATTTTCTTCCCCTGTATAATAAAAGCAGTACTAATTAGTAGAAAGCACTAAAACAATCTCCTATGCTTTTTGTCTAGTATTTGAAGTGTTTTTAAAAAAAACTATCTTTTTTATGTATGATTATGATAGGAACTTTTGAGAACTTTAACTGTTAAACTTCAATCAAATTGCCTATTTTCAGACAGCTCTTAAGCAGACAGGAGTTGTTACAAGAGTCTCTTTCAGAGTTAAACTGTTGGTTTGCAAACTCTTTCTGACGTCTCCCCCTATGAAAGCAAAATAGTCCTTTTCTTCTTTTTAAATTAAAAATACACCTATAATTGGTTTATAGGGCCTTGCACTCGAGTTGATGGCATTTCTGTCCGTCTGGGATGCAGAAGGAAGAAAGTGGGGAAAGAGGGAGCCCCTTGCATCTGGTTAGCAGGCCCAGCTCTGTAATTGTCTGGAGATCAAAGAACCATTTGATGGTGGCCGTTAACACCTTCCAGCATAATATCCCCAGCTCCCACTCTGCCCATCCTCCTCGTGCAGGTCAGAAAGTTGGCACTCTTGAAAGACCTATCTCTTGAAAAGAAGGAAGACAGATGGGAATGAGGATTTGGGGTGCAGGGAAGTGGGGTGAAGGAGGAGGTAGAAGAAATACGAAGTGGGAAGCCCTGGTGGTACCGAAGAATGATTTACAAAACCTTTTGCGGGCCATCGATAGGAATGGGAGGCTGACATGTGAGAGGAGAAAAATAGAGGGTTAGGCATGCCAGCTGGCTGGTTATTAAAAAAAAATAATGCATCTAAAGATGATTGGTTTGCATGCTCAGATGCCCTGTGCGTGTGCAATGGTACCAGCCACGCCAAGGGTACGGCACCGATGTGTGGGGCAAGAGCTGGGAGGCTGCAGGGCCAGGGCCAGGCATGTGCACCAGTGTTTCCACACATCCCCTGGTGGAGTGGCTACTTGGAAAACTGGAAAATTCAGTCGTCTCATTTGCAGTCATTAAGACAGCAGTAAAACTGGCCTGCCTGGTTAGAAACCAGTCAGGTAGCAAACATGTAAAAGGACCTTAGCTTCCCAAAAAGTGGCTGAAGGGAGGAGTAGTGCTCATGTGACTCAAGGAGCGGATGAGGTGGGTAAATTGTCTGTGAAGTAGAGGAGGATGGAAATGTGGCACGGGGAGGGGTGTTTCAGGGCACTCCACAGAGGTGCGGTGAGCGTGACCAACAGCCGTAGCAAAGCGTGAAGCTCTCTTTACCTCTTTTAACTTATATGTAGTCAGAATTCCTTTGCACCCTACCTTGCGTGAGCGCATTACTCTAACTTGGTGAAAGCTGTGGACTGCAGTTGCACTGAGCTATAGATTCGGCAGCTTTTCCATTTGCTTTGACTTGCACTTCAGGAACACTTGAAACAATTAAAATATTTTCTCTCTTCTGAGAGATGCAACTTACTCCATTTGTGTTCTGCAGGAACAAAAGCAGTTTGCTCATTTTTGGGGGTGTCTGCAGAAGGATCCTGGAACCAACACAGAAAACGAGTCATCAAATTTAGTCATAAAATTGGAGCAGTTCTGATTTTTAGAAGAACTGAGTAGCATTTTTGGGGCAGTTTTTTTTAGCCAGCATTAGAAATTATATATATTGTATATGTTTTTAAGTTTTATATATGTGTGTGTATATCTGTATAAATACATGTGCATAGTATGTGCTATCTGATTTTTTTAGTAACTTGAGTAGAATTATCTCATTTTAAACTTGTATTTAAATGCTGTACATTCTTTTTGATTCAGAAATTCATGGGATTAATATAGAATCATAGACTAATAGAATGGTTTGGGTTGGAAGGGACCTTAAAGATCATCTAGTTCCAACCACCCTGCCAGGGGCAGGGACACCTTCCACTAGACCAGGTTGCTCAAAGCCCCATCCAGCCTGGCCTTGAACACTTCCAGGGGTGGGACCTCCACATCTTCTCTGGGCAACCTGTTCCAGTGTCTCACCACCCTCAGAGTAAACAATTTCTTCCTAATATCCAATCTAAATATACCCTCGTTCAGTTTAAAAC
>VUYV01000173.1:1840046-1876851 GCA_008711295.1 Anarhynchus alexandrinus | reverse complement strand
CTCTTCCGATCTAACTCGTTCCAACAGGTCCATGTCCTTCTTATGTTGGGGGCTCCAGAACTGCATGCAGTACTCCAGGTGGGGTCTCATGAGAGTACAGCAGAGGGGCAGGATCACCTTCCTCACCCTGCTGGCCACGCTTCTTTTGGTGCAGACAGAATGCAGTTGACTTTCTGCGCTGTGAGTGCACACTGCTGGGTCATGTTGAGCTTCTTATCAACCAGCACCTCCAAGTCCTTCGCCTCAGGGCTGCTCCCAATCCATTCTCCACCCAGCCTGTATTTGTGCTTGGGATTGCCCCAGCCCACATGCAGGACATTGCACTTGGCGTTGTTGAACTTCATGAAGTTTGCATGGGCCCACCTCTCAAGCCTGTCCAGGTTCCTCTGGATGGCATCTTTTCCCTCCAGTGTGTTCACCATTCCACACAGCTTGGTGTCATCAGAAAACTTGCTGAGGGTGCACTCAGTCCCACTGTCTGTGTCACCAACAAAGATGTTAAACAGCACCAGTCCTAGTACTGACTCCTGAGGAACACCACTCATTGTAATAATTCTTTGTTTCTGTGTTTTAACTGCCACTGGAGATAAGTATCAAAACCATTTCACATTTGGGGGGATGATGTGATAAAGAAGCTGTTTCTTTATCCGGGTTCCATAGTGAGTTGCTCGTGAGTTGGCTTAAAGGAAAAAAAGATGGATGCTTGGCAAGAAATCCAAAAATAATAAAAACCAGGCAGCTAAATTTGAACCAAAATACTGAAGTTACTCTTGTTGTTTTATTCCTCTTTGCTGAAGGACTTGCAAAAACTTCCATAAATGCTGCACTGTCCAGTTTGAACTGTATTAAGTGTGTGGTTTTCATGGTGTCCAGCCACACTGGCTGAAGATGAGAGAAGTACCACTGAGACCATAAATTAAGAATGGGGCTTGCTGTGGCCGTCAACTGTACTGGGGCCTTTCTTCAGTTCTTACACAAGGACCGAGGCCAGGCAATCTTTATCACTAGGTGCTTTCTGAAGTTTTTGAGGGTGTTACCCTCCCGTTACTAAATTTTCTCGCTGACTACTGCTATAACCCTGTGAAATTTAGGAATTTATTATTACAGTGTAAATACAGTTCTGCCAGACTAGCTATGGACCAGTTACCATGGCTGTCAACCATGGATTACAGTTTGGAAACTGCTGTTTGGGGTATTCAGAGATTGTTCAGCCTCAGTAGGAGGGAGACAGATGATGGTGATAGTCATTGGGCTGCAGAGGCAGAAGTACGTGGTTCAGAGGGGTTGTCTAGCTTAGACAAATGCACTCACCTGACAGCAAACAAGCCTGATTTTTAGTCTTTGGGCTAGCAAGTGTTAATCCATCTGTGCAAAGTGGGGAAGCATCAACAGGTGATTGAGAAGGTTTGGTAGGGCAGTATAAATTGAGCTAATCTGGTAGGGGCAAAAAACTGGTGACTTCTGGAAATAAAAGTGCTTTTCCTTTTCCACATCTTCTCCACAGCCTAGGCCGGGTTGTCATATTGTCCCCCCGTCTTGCTTGCTGTAAAACTTCTCTCTGCCCTTGATGAACAGATTCAGTTTGCTAATCTACCAAAAAAAAGTGAGTAGTTTTATGCCAGATTAGTGATCTGACCAGGTTTACTAAAGGATAGGATGAAAGCAAGGAAAGGGACGGGAGCAGAAGAACTTTTTAATAGCAGTTAGCTGTTAGGTTGGCTTAGCACCCTGGTGTAACAGCACACTTTTGAACATTTCTGTCCAGAATAATGTGGTGGTGTTTGAGGTAGTTCCATGAGAGGAAGGATTTGTGGATTCAAATAAGAGATCTCAAAAAGGAGATTATTAAATTTCACAAATGTAGCCCAGGGAGTAGAGGAGAAATCAGCATATTAGATCAGAGCTGTCAGTCTTTGAGGCACCAAAACCACATCTGCTCACAGAGTATCTGTTAGAAAATATTCTCTGCTCCTTATCGTGGGTTTCAGGCTCAAAACCTACAATTTCTGGAGCTAAGCACACTACTGGAATGGCAAGATGGTGTAAAAAAGGACATTTTATTCAAAGAAACTAACCAATTAGGCAGAAACAGTATAATAGAATTTAATGATCATTGTTTCATCAAGGAACCTGTGCGTGACATGCATTTTTGTATGTTTAGGAGCAATAAAATTTCTCAGTTCTATTTTTTATTCTCTGCTCTATGGAGAACTTTCTTGTCTCTTTGGCAAATGTATGAATTTCATCATGTATTTTTGAATTTCTGAAAGTTACCTAGGTGAAAACTAAAGCATAGTTTAAAAATGGTCTTAAAAACCCTGTAGCAAAAAGGGGGGTTTCCTCACAAAAATAAATGGTCACAGTGTATTCCTGTTCTAAGCCATGATAATAAGTGAGGGATAACTTTAAATGGTTTGCTTTGGTACAGTACTGTCAGATGTGTGCCAGCAGTTATCTTCACTCTGAGGTATGTCCTAAGAGCCAGTTCATTGGCCAGAGAATACTACAGGTGTATTTGCATTTAATCTTAAGCACCTTCTGGTAGCTTTATATGCAAGATACCCTTATCTCTATGCTGTTACTCAGTTTTGCTCTTATAACTCTCTGATTTAATAAAAAAGTAAAATCACACGTAAGTATATAACTTCCAATTTTCACAAATCTGAGACTCGAGTGCATTATTTTAAAAACAGGCTAGAAGTAGATTTATTTCAGTTGATACCATATGCATAGCATACTACTATGTACTCTTTATTATGTGCTCTGTAGCTATTTTTGGTACTGTCATTCATAGACTAAGAAAACCAAATTCTCTTGTAGAGTACATGAAGTGAGGTGAGCTTTAATATTGGTCTAAAATAAGCGCTTATGAAATGACCAACTAAAACCTTTACTCAGTTAGAACAGTGCTTCAGGTGCTGGAAATTGCCGTAGATCCTGAGAAAGTCAATGGGGGACGTGAGTTGATGTCCATAAAGCTATGATACTTTGACTCACCCGGTGTTTCCCTGGATGCTTGGTAAAGAATGGAAGAGGCATTTAACCTTAAAAATATTTAACTGAATCTAAATTCCCTTAATCTTGCGATACTGCTGGGAATGGGGTTAGCAGTAGAGGGTTGGTGTTGTGGGTGCTTCTTGTGTCAGACTTGGCTTCCAAGACACAGGCTTCTTTTCATATGACAGTGAGCCACAAAATTAAAGATACTATGCCACATCAGTGGGAAGTTTTAGATGCTGTTGTCAGTATTGGTAACTCAGATTTCTTTTCTTTTCTTTTTTTTTTTTTAAATAATATGCCCTAAGTCAATAAAATCAATGGAATACAGGTATAAGGTTGCTATTCCATTTTAATCTGCTTTTCAGTGTGAGGACAAGCTGTGAGCAGCTGCGTGCAATGTAATGTGGAGCAGTAACCTTAATGTGGGAGTCTGTTTATTTGCATAAGAACCATAATGTTGTATACTGAGGCATTGTGTCATGTTATTTGAACAGATTGAAATAAAAGAGTAAATTACACTATACTGATTACACATGCTGATCAATGCATGAGGTAGTTTTTGTGTTGGTGCTAGTGTAGCAGCAGTTATGTAGGATATTACAATTCTTTGAGATATTTCTTGACATTAAAAAGAGAAGCATGATTTGGGGGATTTTTGCTGACTGAAAGTGCTAGTATTGTAGGAAATTATGTTCCTTATGATGATTTAAAGAAAAACTTCCCTAAACAAACTTAATAACAGAATTAATCTTACCATGTTGAGAAGAACCCCTCATCAAATGATTCCACTACATTGATCATAGCAAATACGCTATTTGCATTGTAGTGTGGCTTTTGTGATAATTGTATTAGTAACAAAAAGCTGCTGAGGGTTTTCAAGGAATAACTTGTACTTCAAAAATGCTGGAAACTACTTAAGAAAAAGGGAATCTTACCTTACAATGAATTCATGGTCTTCGATGGATCTTTGCTGTTGGGTAAGATGTGCAATACGCTTTAGCCAGCTGGCTGAAGTCCCTGTAAAGATACACTTGTCCTAAGGAAGATTAGTCTTTTGATGATTATTTCACTGCACTGAGCCTCACCTTTTTCTTCATGTATATAACCGAATGTTTATATGTTCTCAACTCTTACGTAAATACATGCAGTCCTAAAGCCTTTTCAAGCATTTCCATTATCAGTGTTTTATGATTTGTTTTACATTAAAGCTTTCCTACTTGATGTAGTGTTTTAGCCCATAAATATTGATTTTGATGACAAAATAATTAGGTTAGTTTATATTTAAAGAAACAGATAGCGTTTTTGGAGGTCTGCTGGATTTCAGACGAGTTTTTAGGAACACTATATAGTGGTCTGTAGGAACTAGATCTATTACAGGTGCTTACAGTTGGGAGATGACTACCAGTGCCTGATACTTCTAATCACTTGGGCAATGCTGTAAGAATGGAAATACTTTCTTTTCCTTTTTCTTCATTGAGAAAAAGTCCTTTGCTGACAGCAAATATGTTGTACTCTGCCAAATGAAATGGCGCATGAAATTCTGCTCTCTTTTTTAAGGAAGAAGTTTCATGTCGTTTCCACGATTGTACATTGAAGTTCTGAAGTTTCATTCAACCTAATTATATTTTTCATCTTAACTGTAACTGCTGATCTGATAATTATAATGGCCTTAAAAAATTTATCTAGCTATTCTAGATGCTTGATAGCCAGTTTCATTACTTAAATTGAATTAAAGATATAATAAAATAATTTATTAGTCATTTTTCAAAATGGAAATGTACTTTTAATACTTCATTATGTTTTACACGCTGATGCTGAAGATTCTCAGTTTATTTTCATAAGAACAAACATGGATGTTCTAGGAATGTGCATGTGGGTTGCATACTTTTTTTGCCATAGTTAATAAGTGGTTTTTGAAAATTAGGTACATCAGATGTCTCTAGACTAAATACAATTATTTCTTATTGAAAAAACAATGTTATAGTGCATTTAATCCATAGTATAATTTGTATCTATCCGTGGGCATGTGACACTTTTTCTCTTTTCTTGGACTGCTCTTCTGGACCATGTTAGAACAAGAGCCATTGAGAAATCATTGTCTTGTTTGCTATTAAGAGCTCAGTAAAAAAAAATCTGTAAATTGGATTTTGTTCTAAAAGAATGTGTTGTCTGTTTTGAGAGGTTTTCCTCTTTCTGTATATTACTTGACAGTGTGCCGCATTTGTTTTTCATGCTGAGATAAATAACTGCTAAATAGGGAAAAGGAAAAAAAAAGTTTCCCAGAGTTTCATGCAAGAAGGTTATTTCCCCTCCAGGCAGGGGCAGATGATCACAAGCAATAGTATTGTAGAAGTTACCCCTCCTCTTTGTAACTGATACACAACTGCTCCTAATTTAGTGCAAACGTGAAGTAAAATGGATTTGCTTAAATTATCTCTGTTAGCCGTGTGTGACCTTCATCGGGAATGAAGCTAACCCATTTTACTTCAGGTTTCCGTGGCCTAGAAGTATTTCGTGAGCAGCTGTAGCTTTTCAGGCAAGGATTGGTACCACTAGGATGAAAACGGTGGCACCTGACGAAACACTAGTGGGACTGCGTGCTGTCGTCTGACGATGTTGTTTGACCAGTGCTTGTAGGTGTGCAACAAAACTGGTGGGGAAGACGAAGGCGGCTTGCATGGCGCTCGCGCCGGCACTGTCCACCCACAGCCGCTATGCCTCAGTTTGACCACTGGTCTCAGGTGTTAATATTTACACAGTTCTCGTTTCAGCAAGGTGAATGACTGAGGCTATTAAGGGCCTAAAGGGGAGTGCCAGGAATTGCAGTAAGGGAGCCTGCCTGGTGCTTCCCAGTACGGGATGCTGGTTGGAGTTTTTTATAACTTTGTAAAATATTAGCCTTTGGGGCTAGGTAGTTGCTTCTAGCTGATTTTTTTTTTTTTTTTCAGCCAAGATTATTTAGATAGCTGTAAGAATGTGTGGAAAAAGTTATTTCTCATTGTAATTTTCTTTAAAAAAACCCCCACAAAACACCAAAAAACTTTTATTTTAAATACTCTGCGTCCCTCCCTTTGAAGCGAAGACTAGGAGATAGATGGCAGTGTGGGAAGTGCTGGTGATAGGCACTGGGGAAGAAGAGCGGCTTATGAGTCATGGCTTTGCCTTTGTCAGCACTGCGAAAATCTCAGATCTAACCAAGCTGTAACCTTTTAAAGAAATCACAGTTCTCGCATGCTGTCCTGACCGTGTGAGAGCTGTGTGGCCTGGATGGGGAGGGGAAGGCTGAGATGGGGGATGAAACCGATGCCTTGGACCCCAGCGCCCGAGAGCCAGAAGCGGACCCGTGGGGCGCTGGCACGCATGGGGACCTGGCGTGGTCCTGACCCCAAAATACTGTAGATTGTGAACAGGGGAGGTAGATCCGGGGTGAGAGTGAGAGTTAATACGATGACGGTGTGTTGGGGAACGAAGGGGGGAGGAGGGAGGGGGGGAGTCAAGGGGAGAGAGTGGCACTGCCAGCCAAGCCTGGAAGCGACTGAGCCAGGAGAGATGAAAAGCCTTGGGGAGTGGGGGTGAGGAGAGACTTGGCAAGGGCGTGGAAGGTAGGAAGGAAGAAGGACCACAGCTTGAATCGACACGGGCCAGAGGATATGGCTTGAGGAAAACAGGCAGAGGAGTTAGTTTTGGAAGGCCCTTTTCTACAGAGATCTTGGAATATAAATAAACACTCTTTGATTTCAGTAGAAGCTCCTTGAGAATATGTTTTTAACCGTCATCTATGGCTAGTCCCCATGCAGAGAATTGGTTTGTGTGTACAGCCAGTTAACTCCATTGCCACAAGAGCTGCATGACATATCTAAAGATTTTGACCCCACTCTTGGTTTTTTGTAGGTGTCAGTGTGACCCCATCATACAAGGTCTATTGTTTCCATTTCCTTTTTCCAGAAGCAGTGAATGCAAACATTTTTGCAGTGTGGTAGTGTTCAAGTCAAGGAACGTCAAAACCAAGCTTGACTTTGCAAAGATCTTTCATTTGGCCCCTCATGAGGAAGCCTTACAATTTACCGGTATTTAACCGTGCGCTGACATGCTGGGTTTTTTTTTTCCACAGGACCCCTACTTCGTTCCGTGCACAGGATGGACCTGCTCTGGGAATGAATCTGGTTGATGCGGTGCAGAAGGCTGTTCTCTGTAGTACCCCTGCCTCACTTCCAGCAGAAGTCGGGACGTGCGTGGCGGACGAGGCAGGGGATCGTGGGGAGGCGGGGGCCGTTCTGATGCTCTGCGCAGCTGCATGCTGCCCTGGGGAACGGGACTTTCTTCCTGGCTGTGCTGCAGACTTCCTAGGTGATGCTAGGTAAGTTGCTCGATCCTGGCTTTTCTCGGGTCTTTGCTAACTCTTATGCGTCTTGCTGTCTTGCGGATGACTTGAGATCTTTGGATCTGATTTGGAAAAGTGCTGAGCACTGATAACTGCGAGTGAGGCAGTGGGGGTTGAGGTTTGAAAGTGCTATATAAAGCACAATGTAATGCTAAGTGCTGTGAAAAAATTAGGTCTGAGTTATGCCAAGCTGGAGACAAAGTTGTCTTCAGAACTGAACAATCATTTTGACCTTAAAGCTGTCACTGCTTTAGTTAGGAAGTTAGGAATAACACAGTTATTCTAAGTCAGGAGTAAAAAAGTAACAGTAGGACTAACCATTTTGTTGATGGAGCACTCAGCTGTACCACTGAATTCACAAAGAAATTACTTGTTCCGTCTTCCAAAAAAAAATGATGTAGCATGCAGTAAATAAGGTATCGGACCATACACCAAATACCAAGAGTAAAACAAATAAAAAATAAAAAAAGAGTAAAACTGTTTGATTAGTGGTGATTCTGTGTGTTGAATGAAGCAGAGGAGCTGTGGAAATGGTATGACATAACTGCGGTGTATACCGTGCCACAGAAGAAAACAAAGGCAGAGTTTAGGTTTCTCTAAAACTTACTTCTGACACTTCCTCCTGAGAGCGCTTGCGTCTGCAGATTGGTTTAGCGTAGATGTATCACGTGATAAGATTTGGGGTGCAAGAAGCACAGCATTTTTTAATGCTGTCAACTCAGATAATATATGTACGTAAACCCAAAATGACACATAAATTCACCATTCATCGCAGGCACATGCCTCTGGTGCCTGGTTATTGTATCAGATACAAAGTAGACAGTGTTTGTAATGCCCACTATCAGAACGGCTTGAGGTCAGAATTTCTTCTGCGTTTCTTCAGGCTCGGGATTTGTATTTTCCCAGTGTGGTGCCCATAGCTAGCTCCAGTGCTGTGCTAATCAGTAGATAACAGAGAATTTTTTGGCCAAGGCATGGTTAAGCTAAATATTGTTTTAACTTAGCTAACCTGAATGCGAAATACCTAATATTAGATCAGATTTTATGAATTAACCAAGAGCGTGTCTTTGGAGCCTAGAAACACAGTGAGTGTGTTTGCCAGATAAGCTGTTACTCTCTATTGCAGGAGAGAGAGACACAGTAAAAGCTATGAAGCTTTGATAATGGCTAAATATTATATTAAATACACAGAGTAAGAATGCACGTTCCCCTTCCAGCCTGCTCATGGGGGATCTACTACATATGGCTCTGTGAAAGGCTTCAGTAATGCTTTAGGTGCTGAGCAATATTTTTAAGTGCTGCTTTCTAAGAAAACCTGAGGTAGTTTTGTTTGACTGCTGCTGTGCAGCCCAAGTCATTCTTTAAATCTTTAAACATAAAACCAAAAAAAAGGAGGGGGGGGTGGAAAACAATCTGTATTTTATGAGCAGAAGTTAAAAATGAAATTATTTGCTTTACCTAGAGCATTGCAAATTGTGTTGCAATCAGACTGACGCAATAGCACGCGTTAGGAAAGGATCGCCCAGTTCGCAGAGCCCGCTGGAGAAAAGCACGGGACTGGAAGGGACTGGAAGAGCAGGGGTGTTGTGGGCCTGCGGGGCAGCGCGCTGGCAGGGCTACGCGGGGAAGATTATCGGCTAATGCGGGGGAGAGGAATGCCAAGAAAAATAAAAACTCTGCCGTTCCTGCGTATCCCATAAAACGAGGGGCGAGAGGGGGCGGGGGGCAGGAGGGCGACTTGTTTTATCAATGCGCTTACTTTATTTTGGTGGCACGTCTAATCCGGTATGGAAAATGTTTTCTGCTATGTGAAAGAAAGAAAGAATGGAAATGAAAGCTAATTTCAAGCTAATATGTTTTGAAAGCTGCTAATAATAGTGGAATTTTATTCAGCGTGCTCTATTTCTACAACAGAAAAGTAAAATTCCTTTGGGTTAACTGAAACATCTGTTGAACAAATTGGTTCAGTTTCATGAGTCTGTTACTAATTCTGAGAAGTAGATGGTGTTTTATAAAACCAGTAGAGTCGGGGAGTTAGTGCCCATATTCTTTCATTTTTTTAACTGTTAGTAAAGTAGGTCATTTTGAAGTGTTATGTTTTCATGAATACAGTAATACTGTGGTTAATATTTCCAGTATTTCAAGCTTTACATTTGCTTTAATGAGTTTTCTTCACTGTTTTTAATCAACATTACTAATATTCTCTAAAGTCATGGGCTTCCAGCTTTTTATCAAGCTCTTAGTAATGAAGTAATTGAGTAATTATTTGAAAAAACCTCTTTTGGTGCATTTCTGCTTGTATTTCCGTGTTTCTGCAGTTTTTTCTGCTCTGTTTCACGTACAAAGTTTGAATGTTAACAGAATTTTAGTTGCTTCTACTGCTGTTTTCTCATTTGAACTTATTATCCTTTGTAACTTCACAGTTGTGGGAAGAATATCATAGGTGACAAATCAGTTTATGGCTTCACATGGTAGAAGCTAAGAATGTCATAAGAGTCAACAAGCTGATGTCATATGAATTAATAAAAGAAGAAAATGGGAGCAATTAAAAAGCAGTTTCTAAGATTCTGTTTCCATGCATCAGGAATGCTCTAATATTGTACACTTACACGTATGTTAAAGTAGTTTAGGTTTCTCAGGTACATCTATCTGTATAATCACTGAAAGGAAATCACAAGTAAGTGTAATGTTAGCATGCAGATCAAATTAAGTTCTGTGTGTTTTACTGCTAAATAAGTAAAATCAGTGCAAGTTCTTGTGTACTGAATGTAAGTAGTTGTAATACCTGGATACATTTAAAGGGAAAAGCTGAACTTTGAATTTAGACACCGAATATATATTTTCTTTGTAGTGCATATATTATGTGGAAAATACAAGACCGTCATTAAGCATGTACATTCAATGTGATTGTAAGCTGCGGCGTTTTCAGCTTTGCGGTCAGGATGTCTTGGCTGTTCAGAGTAGCTCAGTGCATAGGTAATGAAGGAAGTGAACGGAAGTTGATAATACTTTCTAATGTTACTTTAACAGATAATTTCCTTTACTTTTTATTATGGCTATTTTTGAAGCTTTAAGATATATTAATTATGTGGTAACTCGGTTGTCTTCTTTAAAGCAGAAGATAATGCAAGTATAAATTCGAGGGACAGCAGCGTGGGGTATCATTGCTTTTGAGGGATTGCTGGTTTGAGAGGAATGGAGATGTACAGTCAAGTTTTGTGAGGGTGCATGTGAGCACTGGCAGCGCAAGGAGCTTCCCCGCTGTTGATAAGATGTTCCAAACAACCCTTGTGTCAGTTTTGTCCTTGGTGCAGCTCGCTGAAGTTTCAGATGACGTGCCTGAAATGAAGGGGAAGTTTTGTGGCTGAAGTCCTGTGCCAAGTCTTTTTGAAGTTGTATGCAGCAGCTGTGCTGTAGCTAAAGAAAGGCTTTCTTTGCCTCCATCGTAACATCTGCATGATCTTTAACAGCAGAATTGTTCCACTATGATGTATCATTTAGCTAATCCGGATTGCCTTCATTAAGGCTTTCTTCCTCCCCCCCATTAGAAATGCTCACATTACTTTTGGGGATAAGTTTGCAAAGACCTGATCTGGGCTTGAGTGCTTCTATGTAGAAACAGTAGGCTTCAGTCCAAAAAAAAAAAGTCAAAAGAAGAGTTGAGACCTTGAGTCTGTAACTCAGTGAGGCTCTTAAGGTAATTGGGCAGCTTTAGAGTGCACCCCATGAATTGGATTTTTCTGTGTCCTCCCTTGTTTGGAGGAGAGGGGCTGAACATGGGGCCAGTTTTTGTGGAGATGTCACAAATGGGGCAGAGTTGCAGCTAGCCTTGGTCTAACGGCTTCCAGAAGCGTGGCTGACACCCCCCCTGCTGAGGCATTACCCCATCTCCCTCATGCCAGTACCTCTGCCGCCGTGACTTTGGGGTGAGTTGGCTCAGGGAGCCAGACCAGTGGCCAGCTAACCACATTTTCGGTTGGGTTACTTGGCTGGCTCTTTAGCTCTTTGAACTGGCTAACTGCAGAGTTGGACAAATGTCTGCGCTGAAGATGACCTGGAAAAGGGACGGCAGGGCCAGCCTCTTCCAGCTGCAGATCAGCTTGTCTGCCACTTCAAAACCGTGCCTTGAGTTGAGGCAGGAAGGTAGCAACCAAGGGAAGTGCTCTTAAAGAAGTGCATGAGTTACACCGTATACCGTGTTTACTTTGAAAGTTAAGTGAAGAGAAATCAATAAATCAGGGTATAATTGAATTTGAAATTTTAGCTTCGGTGTTGCTTTTAGTTGGAGGTTTTTTGCATGAGGGCTTTTAAATTGGATCTTTAGTTAATCTTCTTCCAGTTTGAGACTAAGAGGTCCGTAATTGTTTGCTCTGTTAGCACTGCAAGGCTGGAAAGTTTTCCTAGTTACAGGATGGGATCTAATGGTTAAAAATAAGAGGTTGTGGTCTTGGAGAGCAAAACAAAGGCTGACGCTTCTCTGTGTTAAGGATTTTGGGGATCTTGGCTGTAAATGTCTTGCATTTGTATGGGGCACTTGACTCTCAAGCAGTATCTCAGGAAACAAATCAAGAGGAATACATTGTAAATTAAATGTAGGTGGGAGTTTTTTGTAAATCAGAATTACTGGATATGCGTTTGCTTTTCAGTTGACCAATATGATCAGTCTATAGATGCCTTCCTGCTGTAATCTCTTAGGAAAATGACTGTCAATGGAAAAGCAGAGTGCTGATTTATGTAATTGTACTCATTGCAGAAGTTTGGTTTGTGAGATCTAATTAACATAAATAAGCAAAGTAAGAGAAAAAGCACAGGAAACATACTGCTGCTTATTAGAGTTGTTAAATGGTATTTTTAAAATTATCTTCTAGTTAAATAATGATTTTCTTTGATTTATGCCAGGAGGACTGTGTTACTCCCCATACTCGGCGTCTATAAAATTGAACACGTACTCGCCACAGCGAAGAATTAATAATGTTCAAAATAACAAGGCTGCTATTGCAAATTACTTGAAATGCTGCGTATTGAGCGGAAAAAGATAGATCTGCCGGCGTGTGTAATTCCAAGCGCAGCCTGCCTGCTCGGGGGATCATGGCACGCCTGCCTCCCCGTCCGAGAGTGACCGTGACCACGTCACCGGGGACTGAGCACGCCCCGGGTGACAGCTGGGTGTTTCGGACTCACACGTGGAAAACATATGTGTTTCCTAACACCTAAGGAGTACGGTTGGGTCCTAGAAATAGAGGTGGCTTGACAGCAGTAGTCCAATGTATGCATTTTATCTACACGTTTAAAAATAGTTAAGTAAGATCTTAAGAGCAGTCTTCAAAACTGAGCACATTTAATACATTCTGGTTCCAGCAACGTCACTGTGAGGTGAGGGCGAGCAGCCGAGGACTCGCTTCAAAAACAGGAAGTGCCCACATTTATATAAAATTGCATAGTTTCAGCTGTCATAAATGTGGTTTCAATGCAGTTGCAGGAGTAAAGCCCGAAGTAGTTATAACCAGCTTACTTCCTCTTCCAGTCAAAGTGCAAATAGCCATATAATTAACAATCTGTGGCTCATTTTCTCTCGCTGGCTGAATTCTGTTTCGCCTGTTCTGTGGCTGTATAAATAGAAGGGAGCTTGACTCGCTGAAGAACGTTTTTAAAACACACATATTCTCGGTCATAACCAGGTCTGCAGATTCACAAAACAGGATCTTTGGTTGCCCCTCGAGCTTGGCAGCAGCAATGAGACCCGTGAGTGTGGCTGGCGCGCTGCCAGGCTCCGTGGAGAAGAGCGAGCCCTGCCAAGTTGGCTTCTGGCCACGGTAAACTGCATGGGGCAGCAGAACCTGCTGCAAGAGCTGGTAGACAGCTTTCCTCTTTAGGGACTTCCCTTCTTACATTCCATTACAAATTGGCTTTATTCAAAGTCTTTTATCATTAATTTTTTTGAGCACTGATTGCTCAGCTTTTTTTGGACAGCCTTTTTCCTGAGTTAATTCACCCACCCTGCCTTTGACTCTGCTCGTGCACTTAGTGTGGCAGAAAAGCGTGAGTACAAAAGGGTAAGAAAGAGTTCCTCTTCTGCTCCTCTGCGCTCTCGGGTTGGTTCAGATATGTTTTAGGCTGCTTGGGGCCTTTGAGGAGAGCCCTAACTTTTCATCCAGAAGGGGCCTGTCATTGCTTCTCTGTCTCCGCTGATAGCGGGCACTTGAGCAGCAAATACCTACTGAATATTCCCCACGTACTCTGCCTGCTGGGAAGAGCCGGTGAGGAACCTTTCCAGGGAAAGGGAGCTCTCCCAGGACAGTTTCTCCAGGGAAGCTCTGC
Organism: Anarhynchus alexandrinus; assembly: GCA_008711295.1. Taxonomy (NCBI): domain Eukaryota; kingdom Metazoa; phylum Chordata; class Aves; order Charadriiformes; family Charadriidae; genus Anarhynchus; species Anarhynchus alexandrinus. The sequence continues at coordinate 1,863,152 of VUYV01000173.1, read as the reverse complement.
TTGGTTACTGAAGCTGCAGCGCTTGCTGCACACGGGAATCGACAGTGGGCCTTTGCTTCTTGTGACAGATTCTTGGAGAGAGGCTTTTCTTCATGTGAAGAGGTAGCACTGCATTTTGCAAAGCCCTGTAAGAAACCTTTAGGCAGAGCTCAACAAACGTTGCTCTGTCCTAAACATAATATGAAACTTTTCCCTTCCCTTTCCTAGCTTTCCTCTTCAACTATCAGATAAATAGTGAATACTTACTCAAGACCTTAAGCAGTATATCATACCTTCATAGTGACCATCTTTTGACTTTATATAAGAAAGTTAATAGTCCTTAAAAGGACGATTTCATCCTGTGCTACCAAAGGTTTTCTCTTCTTCAGGAAAAGCTGGCGAACCCGTTTTGTTGTCACTGGAACAACCAGAAGAGCTACATCAATGGCCAGAACTTTGACTCATCTTTCTAAATGGAGTTTTAAAAGCAACAGCAGTCTTAACAGCCTCCATGTAAAAACCGAGATACATCCAACAGCAAAGGGAACAGAAACCAGGACAGTTCTGCCTTGAGCTCCGTAGTGTTTTTAGCTGTAATCTAGCAGGGGAGGCAAGGGGGGACCAGTGAAAGTAAGGACTCCTTTGCGTCCTGTGAAAAAACATGGTTGTTAGATCTATTGAGGTGTGTGTTTCATTCTAAATGAAGTTTGGAAGCTTTCAGGAGACAGCAAGGTTTATAACATTTTTAATTGTGTAAAGGATTCCTTCCTGTTCTTGTCTTCCAGTGTTCTTTTAAGAGAACATACAGCTGCCACTCTGAAGAGGATGGTTGCGCAGCTTCTGCTGCTGGTTCTGCTTACTCTGTGTCTGTGTGTGTAGGTAATAATTTATTATAACATCAATATAACATTACCTTCAGTCATTCAGAAGAGCCTTATCTTAGGTGCTTGCCAGAGTTACTCATGTGTTTCTTTGCTTAGCGTGACATGGCCATATTTTCCTTCATGGCTTAGTTCCTAGCCCAAGCACAGGCGATGAAATGTGCTCACATTGCACTGTGTTTTATCACTGAGTTAAGGGATTGGATAGGGTTGGGTTGTAAAAGAGGACAGTAGGGCCAGTCAGTTCGATGCAATGAATAGATTGCTCTTATTCGTAGAGGAGTATGGTCCAAACAGTGGTCTGTGGGCCAAGACCAGCCTACAGGAAATTTCCATCTGCTCTGCTTTTTACCAAAGGAGATGGAGAACAGCTCTGCAGCAGCAAATGCTGCCCAGCAACTGGGTAGTATTGGAGGCTTGCCACAATCCAATTTAGAGGTCTGCCTCCAGAGGACTGGAAGAAGGTGGAGTGGAAGGGGCCAGGTAGCAGAGCTTCCCTTCTCTCCTGGTCTGGTCTTATTTCCATGATGACATCTTGACAATGTTTCCAGGATAGTTACTCATGGCATGTGCAGGCTGGTCAGGCTGGTAATTACCCCGAGGACTAGGAAGTGAGGTCTGTGAGAATTAGCTGGTGGGAAGATCTGCATCCAACCACTAAAATAAAATTGCAAACCCCTTGTAATAAGCAACCTCTTCTAATAGAAAAACACATCCTTTAAAACAGTTCTTTAAAAATGCCCTTATCAATTACAAGCTACCATGCCATATAAAATGTATTTTATTTGCATATGAAGTAATTCAGATTCCAACTTCTAATTGCCAATTCAGAAGCCAAATACTAATTTTTGAGTGGATTTTGATACTATAGTTTTATATTGCCTTTCAGGAGAATTTTTAAATTAATTTCAGACTGTAACTACTAAACCTGAAAAGAGCATGGGAAGCTGGAAAGCTCTGTATACCTATAAAACAAAAATAAAAAGAAAATAAATTTTATGTGTCGGCATGCAGCAATAGTCTATAAAGTTTTTATTATCCTGAGATAATACACATACCCATTTTATGAGAGCACTGAACACCTTTTTTAATTTATGCAGGTCATCCAAACCAAATTCCTCTAACAATTGTCTCCACACTTGGTTGTTTGTTTTGATCATCATATGGTTAAATAGTAAATGAAGATTTAGAGTTTTGTATGATTTATATGTTTTAGCTTTTGCATTTTTTCAGATTCACTGTTTTAAGAATTTTCACACTTAGGAAACCATTAAGCTCTTGCAATAATGAAGATGGTTCAGGTGAAGACGAAATCATAGAGAAATCATGTACATAGAGGGTACTAGCTTGAAGATCTAGACTTACTGTATTTCTCTCTTTCAGCTGATGGTAGAAAAAACTAAGTTAATTTTATGTATGTGTATTTATACAAATAATCTGGAATACTTAATTCAAATACAGTCAAATAGAGAAATATGTACATTATTGTAAAGAGTCATTGCAATTAGCCTGGCCTCTAGCACATATGGCAGAATTGTTATTCTTAAATAAAACTGAATGAAAGCAATTCTGCATTGCAGTTCCCCGTTGTCATTGCTCTGTGGACCTACATGAAATCCAGGTACTTGCAAATTCCCCGGAGCCTCGGCAGACTCCTGTAAGGTTTCTGGCTCTGGCATGAAAGATGTATTTGCTGGGGACAGATTGTTTCTCCCTACCAGGAGTCAGCTAACCAAATCGCTGAGAGCAGTGTTGAACTCTCCAGATTGCCCCAGTAATATAAAGAAAAGCATAAATTCATGCTCAGTTGCAAACTTTCTAAAATCGGTTTTTGCATTGTAGAAAAATGAGGAGAGATGTACAAGCTTAGAGAAAATACCAAATGGCTTTATAGTGTTTCCGTCCTACTGGATCACCTTGGGGTTGGAGTCGGGTTTCCTGAATTCTCAGCTTCACTCCTTCAGTCTTGTTGTCTCTTGCAGTTGTTTTGAGCTCTGTTCTTGATCAAACCTTCCTGCCAAGGTGACAGATTTCCCTGTGTTCAGACATGTAGATACATTTGGGTACCTTCAGCCTTCCTGTTTGTGTTCTTAAGAGTCAGTGCTGTCACCTTGTTTTCTTTATTTCTTCTTTTATGCCAGTCTTTTTCCACTGTTCTTTGCCCATTCTGCTGCTGATAAGCTGAGTGGGGTGTGTTTCCTCTAAATGTCATCTATCTTGCTTTCCCCTGGATGAAAGACACTTCACTTGTTCCTGGCCAGGACCATAGGTGACACCAATCCTGCTAGCAGATGTCTGAATGCTGTGTGTATATGTGCACACATTTTATTTATTTTATATATTTATGTATATAATAATTAAAAATACGTAAAATAAACATCTATGTTGTATATAATTTTATATAGTATCTAATAGCTAATGTCTGATATATGGTTGTTAGTATTATTTTATAATTCATTATTTTATGCTTAGATATAAAATAACACCTGCCAACATGTTTTCCAGTTGGATAAATCTGTTTCATTGCTTTAAAATGTTGATTTCTGTGTTACTGTTTTTTGTTGTTTGTTTAGAAGAAATACAACATTACCAGTGGCTTTTTCTCTTTTCTAAAAGATCAGGCATTGACTGAGACTGATCAGTTTATGGAAGTAGTGTGTGACTTGAAGGACAGTATTTTAAAGAGTTGTGCCCCATTAAAGAGTGTGTAACAGCTTGGGTTCAGTTCTTGTTTATTTTTATTCTGGTGGGACTCCTACCCAGCAATATTCTCACTTAGAAGATTTCTGTATGTTTATACTTTAGGGGTCCAGTTCTTACCTTTAATAATTAAAAGGTGGTCTCAGAGCTTCACCCAATTTTTGTTTGTTCTTTCAAATCTGGTTTCCATTTCAGATAGAGTTCTTACATTTTCCTACAGCAAGAAAATATACAGGGTTCAGTAAAGTTGTGACACTTTAAAATTCTGTTTGTTTCTGTGGGATTTTAAATTAATCTTCTGTCACTGTTGTTAATAAGGGACACAAAGATGAGAAAAATTCAGAATCTTTATGGACATGTGGAGAATTATTCAAGTATTAGGTAGGCATGTAGATCAAAGGTCTACCTTGTCTGGAAGTTTGTTAAAGCTTTTAGACATGAATGACGGCTCATTGAGAACGGAACAACTTTTTTTTCTAACTTTGTTTGCAGAACAGAGCCATGGAAGTGTCTCCAAGCACAGACACCGGTTTAGAAGGGCATATTTTGTTTTTTTCTGCTTTTGACAGTATACGTATGTCCAGACATGGTCAGCTCTGAGATGAGTAGGTTGTTGGCAACAATGCATAAATGCAGTAAAATTTGCTGGCAGATGCCAGAATATCAGACTTACTTTAGGAGCTGCTGAATAAAATCCTATGGTCTTTGTTGTTCAAGAGGTGAGAGGATAGACTGTTTTGGCCTTAGAATTTATATTTTGATTTATTTATTTGGGGTAGTTTTTATTCTGTCTTTTAGTAAATGACTGGGATTTCATAACTCTTTGACTTTTGTTTGTGAACATATTTTATGACCTACTTAGAAATGGTTTAATGCTTTTACTGGTTTGATTATTCTCTGGTACATATTACTTAACTTCTCGGTGGCATGAGCTTGCATTTGTTCTATGTTACATTTATGAAGGGTTTTAGCATCTAAGAGTCAAACATGAAATGGAGCAATGCAACTATTCAAGTGAGTGCTGACTTGTGTTTATATATCCTAGGAGACAAAACACACTTGCGTAAATGCTAGATTAAAAAAAATTGAAGGATCGCAAATCTATCACAATTCATAGACTACAGTAAAATACATGTCTATGGAAATGTATCTCTTTATTTATCTGTATTTCCTATTAGAAGATAAATGAGGCCTGTGTGTCTGTTTTCCTTTGAAAACTGTCAGGCAAAATCTGTGAGATGGATTTAACTATTGTGGTACTGCTTTTAGGTGATCTTTTAGTATAGCCAGCTGTTTAGTTTGGTCTATCTAAAATAGCTTTCTGTGAAATTATAATAAGGTGAAATATCCTCCTTTATTTTTAGCCTCATTTCCTATGGAAACAAAGCTCGTGAGGTCACACCGGGCACTTGTGTACATGCACAAACATCCCTTCATCTCCCCTCAGTAGCTGTTGAGCCTATTGGTGATTTCGATCACATTTTTCGGCACAGTGCAGGTCTCAAAATTCAGATCCCACAAGTTTTGTGAAAATAAGTAGCTGAGTATAGGTGGAAGCACCTAAAGGTGCCCTGACAGAGGGAAAGGTTACAGCCTGAAATAATCTTATTAGTTGCCTGGGAATCCTGGTGATGGGAAAAGAGAGACTTTAAACAAATGTCCCAACTGTGGGAAAAGATTCCTTCAAAGCTTTCACTTTTCTAAACACCAAAGTCAACCAACCAGGAGGTGTAAATCTGTGGGAGATGAGGTTTAATTAATTCTGTTGTTCATGGGACTACTTGTTCCTTAGATATTTTAATAATAGTAATAATAATACCAATAGCATAGATGTTTCCATACAATATATTTTTGCATATTTAATTTTTAAGGTAAATCTGTAGGGATGTTCTTATGACAATCCTTATTTTCGGAGGCAATTTTTGTTTTCACTGGGAACATTAACTTAATCTCCCTGTTCTGACAAACTGAGCAGTTGCTTCCCCCTGCTATTAAAAACGACAGGTACCATGAATGCTTTGCAGCCCTGTTTGCTTGTGGTTCTGAATTGCAACTAGCCAGAAATGCTGGAGCATTTTGCAGGGAGATTTCATGGCACTATGGTTGTGCTCCAAGGGAGTTAACTGGGAAGAACAAGGTCGGTACAGTATGCTTACTGAATATGGAAATAATAATAATTATTAAGCTAACCAACAAGAAGTGTATTCTTAATAAAACGTGTGGGTTTTTTCAGTGTAGTCATATGACTGTATAATACAAAAATTGCTTTGAGAGTGGGTCAAAGATTACACATAACAGAGACTTGTGTGATTGGTTATGAACAAGCGAAAATAGGGTAAACTTTTGACCCGGCAGCAGCAAATGGAACTGTGTAAAGCACCTACAGATGGCAGGATTTAACATATAGTCGGTCTCTCGCCCTTTCACAGCAATTACGATCATATTACACCCGGCGCAGAGGGGAAGGCACTCCGTAACTGTAATACAGTGCGTCTTTGAAAGTTCTGAATACGCAGTTGCGTGTTTCGTTTTTGTAGGACCATCAATTAGCTTAGCAAGAAGAATTCCACTTTTGTTGCTTGTGTTTGACTCGACGAGTTCCTGACCAGCGTGCCAAGTCCATTTGGAACAAAAAAATCATTTGAACGCTCTGAATAATTTTGATAATTCAGACTGCAGTGGATTTATTGCTAAGCTTGAAAGACTCGGTGAAAGTTTTATGCGGTTGTGCCGCTGATGTGGGATGAAGGGACGAGGAGCATGTGGCTTCAGAGAGAGGTCTGGGAAACAGCGCTCCCAAACCAGCTCCTTACGTCCTTGTGTAGATCTTCCTGGTTGAGTTTTAAGTTTGCGGAACTTAAGCAGCAGAAAGACCAACTGATAGATGGTGTTTATTTGACTATATTGTGGCATTTAGACAATTCAGTGGCTTTCAGTTTTGTTTGAAACTATGAAATATTTCACAAATTAGAACAAGTGAGTCTTGTGAATTAGAGATGAATGATTGCTGCTTTCCTGTGAACTTTGTCGGTTAACAAAAGCAGGAGCCCAGTTGCACTTTTGGCACAGAGTGATAGTCCTGAAATCATCCAAGCATTAGTTCGTGTAATTCGCTGCCTTTCAGGGAACTGACTGAAGCAGGGGGGCATGCCTGTGTGTCTGTCCATGCACGTGTGTGGACTTCTCCCGTGCTTGGTTTTTATTTATCACGCTTTGACGTATGGGCATTTGCGGGAAAAAAAAGTCTGAATTATAGAAGGCACGCTTCCTTCTAGTTGTGATCCAGCCACTGTCTCCCTTTCCGTCTCTTCGCTTTGCCTTCTGGCCTGTAATCTGATGCGTGTGCCAGATGTGGGGAGGTGGAGCAGAAGCAATCCAAGCTTTTAGACCATTTCATGGAGGGGGTTATTTTATTATATCTGTGGTTCACAAAAATTTTCCTTTGGTTTTCCAGAATGGCTTCCACGGAGAGTAGAAATTGCAAGCATATGGTAATAAGCTAAATAAGATACTGAAAAAGGCTTTTTGGAGGAAGGGAGAGTTTTCAAATACTGATAAAATAAAGGGTGGTTGGTTGTTTTTGGTTTGGTTTTTTTTTTTTTTTCTTTTTAAATCATGCTGAAGCTTGCACTGTGCATAGACTGCTGGGTTTAATTCCATTTCTTTTTTGGAGACAAATTGTATTCATTTTAGCCATGCCTGTACCTGCAGCAAAGAGCTGCTGCGGAAAGCTTTAAGGCACTTAAACGGCTCAGTGGCTGCTACCACATGAGTTTGATCGGGTCACATAAGACTTTGAAACTTTCCTGGTTGTTAAACACAGTGAAACGAAAACTACTCTTCTCAAATGCCAAACAGCACGCGCTGTCGTAGACTAATTCCTTCTACAGTTTTCTAACCCCCCTCCNAAAAAAAAAAAACACCACCCCACCACCGAAACAATGTTTTTAATCATTTAAAAATACCACCCATGCGCTCCTCTCTTTCACTGATGAGCAGCCTCCAGATAGCCGGGTTTGAGCTGCACTCGAAATTTGCCTGGACCCGTTGAAGCCCCGGCTCTTCAGAGGAGGGTGGTGAGACCCCGTGGTGCCTGCCGAGGCCGGGCTGCGGGGCTGACAGCTGGAGATGGTGGGTTGGCCAACTTACCCGACAGACCTCGTGAAAACATGGTCGAGTAATCTTGATCTGAAGGTAGTAGCGTAATTCTTCAACGTGAGGTGGTGGTTGTCTCTGTTGTGCTAACGGCTTGTATGAATTAGGGCTCTTTGCGCGGCAGCTATTTATTCCCCCGGAAAACAGGGGCAGTTATTGCCACCTGTCTGCCCCGTAAGTACCAACTTCATGTGGGTATTCTGGCTTTCTTGTACTTGGGAGGTGCAAAAAAAGCAACAGAGAAAAAAATGTTCTTAATGTATGGAGTAGAAAGGAAAATGAATTAAAGAGACGGGTTTCATACTTGAGAAAGGAAGCGATTTTATCTAGTTATGTTCTTTCATGTTCTTTTTGAAGTACAAAAAAGTATTGAAATGGTACTACTGAAATGTTATTATTGAAGCATTATTGAAATATTATGGGATTATTCCCATAGTTTCACTGATTAAAATAGAATTCTAATTGAAGGACGTGCACTTTTCACAGCTATTTTGTAAATAATAGACAAACTAGTTCTGTATTCCACTAACTGAAATATCTCCAATGATTACTTCTACTTAATAAATACACTCTATGCTTCTATAAAATGTAAAACATGTTAACACATCGACCAAACTGAGGGGTATATTAACCTTTTAATATACTATGTACTCTCTCTATATAGTATTTACTATATATGTAGTATATACTACCAGTGACACATGCTTTACAGTGCCTGCATTTTCTTCTTTTAAATTCTGATCATTATTTCTTGCCACGGTATAACAGAGACACTCATAGTTCCTAATCATTGCTGGAAACAAAATAGTTAAAATGACTCTCCTAGTATCACTCAAAGCTAAGTACGAAGGTTTCCATTATGAGTTGCACAAAAAGTTCTTATCTACCCTTTGGTAAGTAGGTGAAACGCCTGTGTGCAATACCTGTAAGCTTAGTTTCCTTTCAGTGTTATCTAAGTATCTAATTTAGTTTTCCTTTCTTTGTGTGTGCTCGGAGAGAGTAACTGACAAAAGCTATCATTTCTTAGACTGCATCTCGCATACAGATAGAAGTAAAGCGCGATGGGCTTTTTCTGCTCCCAGAAGACAACTTTCCAAACCTGGTGGAATCTTTCCTTCTTGTCCCGTATTGAAGCGTTGCTCACCTGTGTCCACACTGACCTGGTCCAACTCAGGTTTGAAATTAGCATGGCGAAAGGGCACCATCACGGCTATACCAGTAATGTTTGGGTTACTACAAGTGAATTATTGTCACAGGAATATTCTGGATATTGAGATGTTTTTAACCTGTCATTAAACCATTGTATAATAGTTACAAATAATACATAGATTATAGTTATAGTTTATAGTATAACACATAGTTATTTGCATTGTGCTCACAAAGCTAAATGCTGACTGTGTAACTGGAGAATAAAAGTAGTAATTTGCCCATGTAGATCTAGCTAAAAGAACTGTTTTTCCTGATACATTTATTTTGCTACTGGTATAGTAGACAAGGTGCAAATTTAGACTTTTTTTTTTTTTTACATAAAGCACCGAAATAAAGGTGAACTATGTATTACAAGACAGTGTTGAATTTGGCTCTCTTAATTTGTAAATGAGTTAGGACCTCAAGAAGATCCCCATTCCTGAGGTGTGTGATCTTCTGAGAGAGATATTCTCTTCAAGCAACTTCCCACCTGAGCTGTGGAGATCACTGGCTTTGCACGATGTACGTGACATAACAAATACCTTGAAAATGAGGAAAAAAAAAAAAAAAGTAGGTAGACACGCTTGTTTTCCATAGACATGGGAATTAGATCGCTACCAGCCTTTAGCAGAGGAGAGGGAGACAGGAACATGATTTTTGTGCCCCCTGGTTGGCTCAGGGGACAGTTTTGACCTCCTGACAGTCAATCCCGTGGCGCAGCGGGAGCACGGGTAGGGTGCAGATTAGTGAAAGCTGATTGGCACCAAGCACCAGCCCTTCCCATGTTTGTAGACGTGACCACTTACAGCTAATAAGCTTATAATAATTTCTGCTTAAGCATAGGTGGTGAAAGTAGTAATGAAAAAAAAAAAGGTAAGGAGCTTAAATACGGAGAAGGTATGGTGCGAATTGCGGTGAAACATGTGCCGTGTGTGGTAATCATAATTGTGTGGCTCTTTTCGCATGGGGGTTTGTGTTCATCCTGGTCCTCGATGCTGATATTCCTGTTTACACATCAGCTGTAGGGGAATCGGAGACCGAACTCCACCAAGAAGCATTACTTATCCGTTACATTAAAATGTTTTTGCAGTCAGGCATAAGTATCAAGACTTTTGATGGCTTCTTGTAAATCCTGCGCAGGAATTTTTTGATGACAAACCTGCACATTTTGTTTTACTATCTGAAGGACTCCATTTGTACAGAAGACTGTATTTCATTCAGTCTTCTGAATGATTTCATGTTTTGAAAGCTTAAAAAATTCTCTTCCCTAAACCTTTGCTGTGGATGATTTGATTGGAAAATAGCACATGCCTCCCTCTACTTTGCATTTGTTACCTAAATAGAGTAAATTCAGCTTGGAGAGGCTTGGGAAGAAGAGAGGGATTTAAAATTATTCCCCTTTAATTAATCCCAGGAAAATTCTGGCAAATCTGTCTTTTCTTAGTGCATGCTGTACGTCTTCTAACTCCATTTTCTTCTGATTGCATAGATAAAAAGCAGTTTGGGTTTTTTTTTTTGCAATGATACTTTGGTTTGTCAATAGCCAGGTTTTGGTTTACCTCATTTTAGCACATGCAGAGTAAGGAGTGTGTGTGGTTTGTGATTTTTTTTTTTTCTTTTTAAAAACATGTTTTCTGTAAAGGAAGCATTCCAATGGTGGCTTTAGTTAAATCTAGCTTTGAAGTACTGACCTTTTGTGAAATAGTGTTTTACTACCAATTGTTACGTGCCAGTGGTGATAACAGGGGCGACAATTTTTTTCGCCCCTGTAAAATATAAATCTTTGGTTTGTTTAAACATCATGTTATTTGAACAGACTAAGCTCCCTCTGTGGCAGATTATTTTTCGTTCTTTCTTTGGGGAAAAAGAAAAAGAAACAAACACAAGCAAAACAAAGAAACAACCCAAGGCTTATTTCTTTGTTATCTTTCTAGGCTAACGCATAAGGACCTTGGGTCCTACTACTGCTGCGCTTCAGAGGGCAGCTGAACAGACCATTTATGCATGGTATATACTTATAAGTCCTCAGCACTCTGAGACAACATAAGGACTCCAGCCTGAAAAGTAAAGCACATTCTGATCTTACTCCAAGAAAGCATTTACACATAATCGTTACAGTTAAGGACATGAATGGAGCCTTGGACTTAACGTTAGGTAAGACAGTTCAGAGAATTGCAAGATTAAGTATTTAATCCAAAGCATTATTGCTGTGGTGTTAACTAGCAAATAAACTGTTGTCTCACAGTGGTACACTGTCATAGATTTTCTCATATTTATGTATCATTTTGGGGTTGCGATTACACAGTTTTCTATACAAAGCTTTTTCCACCTTTTTTTTTTTTAAAGTATTTTTCAACAGTTATAGTGAAGTATTAACACCAGGGAAAACACCACTTTTTAGCTCCTGAAAATGTAAAAGAGTATCTTAGATTTCCTAGAATTTTTGATGTGCCTTAGTTCTCATTTACATAACTTAAATCCTAGTAGTGTATTTTCTTCTGGTAAAGTTGCTGTAGGTAGAATCAGTCTTTCCAAAACGAATTATTTTCTGGTTGGACTGTTCACATGGTGTCAAAATCAATATCAGAAAATAGCCTGCTGAAGTACCTCTGTACAATTCCTATAGTACGCTATATACTATACTATATTCATAGTATACTGCAACTACTATTAATTTCTTCAGGTTCAGTCTGGTATCTGATATGGTCTCCAAGAAATTCTCAGTGGGGAAGAGAAAGCTGTGTTGATCACTGTTCAGCAGATCCCTACAGCTCTGCCTGTGGAGCCAGTGCCCTTTCCAAGGTGTTTCCACAAGATGATTCTGGGGCATTTCTGTACTGTCCTGGTACCGCGTTCCTAGAGTTAGTAATTTTTCTCCTTTTCCTCCATGAATATGTTTAGACTTCTATATTTGTAAAAGAGCTAACATCAGTCGTGCTTTCTCATGGGTATCGTTGAAGTTCAAGGTGGTATCTGACTGTTTTCCTAGTGTCGCTGTAAGTTGCAACCTGAGTAAAAAGGCAGCATGCCTGGTATTACCCGCTTAAATACACCTGGCTTACTGAATGACCTTGGATAGGTCATTTTATTTCTCTGTTCGTCCTGAGATCCATAAACTGCAGATAATAAAACATATATCCACCTTTGCAAAAGCTTTTTGAAATCCATGAGTAAAAGGTATCCCATAAGGTCAAAATATGAATTATTTATTGCTACATGACTTGCACAGCATGCAGACTGTAGGGTTATAGAAATCCTGTCTGTTCCTTTTCCCCCTGAGAACAGAAGTCATACCTTCAGAGCTCGACTTAGAGAAGAAGTATTCATCGTGTGAAATCTAATATAATCTTTATGTGTATGAGCATGTGATAATATTGAAACTTTGGTGTGTCCAAGGAATTGGTTTCAAGTGTTAATAACCCGCTTCCTCTGACAAGTGCATGTGCAGTTTTCAAAATAATGAACATTTTAAAAATAAAGAATGAATATGAGAAGATTAGAAAGAATAGTCAGAGGTGGGGGGAAGACTGGGTTTTGAAGTAAGGGAATTAGAATTTCATGGCATCAAAATTGTGGTAGGGTTACTACAGGGTAACAGATCACTTGACTTCCAGGTGATTACTAATACTCGTAGCCATTATCCATTTCCTAATACTTGAAATGCCAGTAGTATGCTTTGAAAGAAACTGTTTTTTCTTTTAATATGTTTCCTAGGGTTTGTTGTAGGCCCTATTTGTCATCAAACTATAGAGAGGCAAAAAGGTTGTGTTCTCTGCCTACTATTTATATTATTTATTTTATTAATTTAGGTGTGTGTTACTCAAGATAAACTCTCTCTCTCTATATATGTGTAGATGTGGATATAAAACATATGGAAAGCAAGAATAGGCACGTTGCAAGCCAGTTAGGGCTTTACACTTCAATGTTAACATCTTCAACTGTACTTGGAAATCAGTAGGCAACTAGCACAGATTTTGAAGAACTGGTATACAAGTTCCTGCTGAGATATGCTACTTTAATAATTGGATTTCTCTATATCAGTTTTGGCCTTTGAAAGAGTTTAAGGAATGGTCTTCAGCAGAGCACACGAATTATCTAGCACTGAGATTCATGATATTAGCATAAACTTGAAGTGCTTGGCCTTTAATCCAAGTCCAAATATTAGGTCAGAATTGTATCCAGCTAAATCCAAAAGAGCCTTTAACTATTTGGGATAGACCCAGACTTTCTAGTACTGACAATAGAGGCAAGAGGGTTCTTGCACAGATTTTAAAACTAACTCCCCTGTGGATAACAGACTCCTGGATAACTTTGGCTCTCTACTGCACTACTGGATGAAGTGCAGTTTAACAGCTGAGGTCATGTCCAGTTGGAAAGATTGGGAAGATGTTACTAGAAAGAAAACTGTGATGGAGAAGGGAAGCAGTGCTATGCCCAAGTAAGAGATTTTTGAGAAAATTTTTCAAAGAAAAATTACTTCTACATGTCTTAATACAGTTGGTTTAGAAGGCTGTACTTTTAAGCCATAATAAATCGTCTGGTTAAAAGGAGCCATCTGCTCAGAAATATTTCCCTTCATGTTGCCTTCCATCTTGGTTCTCTTCCATTATGCCTTAAGCATCGTTTTGCTTGTTCTTTGTATTTATTTGATACTTTCATCTAGCCCTTTTCGCAGCTGTAGAGTCTGAGGACTTTGCTAGTCTGATTTTTCTTATCTGCCCACTGCTCTGACGACTGAGAGTGGCTGAGGTACTGCAGGCTATATATTAATAAAGGTAATTCATCTATATAAATTTAGATATAACATAGATGTTAAGTGAACGTGGTGTATTAAAGATTGCAGGGATCCTGTGTCATGGAAGCTCCCTAAGTACCTAAAACCTAAATGGGTACTTTGTCACTACTTCTTCTTTCTCCTTATACTTCTCAGTAATCTCCATTGCAAATACAAACATTAGTGTCATTGTTATGTAGCAGTATACTCGGCTCAGTATTCCCTTTGCTGATTTTTCCCCTTGTATTATGAAACATTTAAAGTCCTAAAATAATATTGCTACCACAGAAGTTTTTTTTAAAACCCCTGCTTCAGTAGAGAAGAACAATATTGCAGCCAGGAGCTGTAATCTCATTGCCTGGTTTTCTAAAATTGAGTCATTTTAATTGACCCTGTTACTTAATTCCCAATGCATCAGTCATTACTTCCACTGGGGGCTCTCCCTTGTTGCTCTTCTCAAAAAGTATTCTCACGTATACCCCTCCTCAGTGCCAGCTAGTATATGCCTATATATAGTAGTGTACAGCTAGCATATTCAGAATTGTGTTAAATCCAAAGTCTCCAGACAGCAGATAATTTAAGAAACTGCATCTCTCTTGGCTAATAGGGACATAGATTCGCCATTCTTTATTGGCTTCTTTCCATGTTTTTTCAAATTTCTCTTACTTTAGATATCTTTGCCTACTGATCTGTAAGGGCTTACATTTCTGGACAGTCATCACTCTATGTTGCACCCGCTCCCATGTAATATTGAAAAAATGAAAAGTTTTTTTTTGTCAAAGGCCTTTCAAGAAAAATAATATCCTTCAGCTGCCCTCTCATACCTTAACTTTCTTTGACCAGTAACGTTGGCAAACCCATGCAGTGTCAAACATGCTTATCAAGAAAATCATTCCAGTTTGAGAGCAAAACTTCCTTTAATATTCATTAACGGCCTTAGTTAAATTATGTTGTATCCACCCCTGTTAGGCTGTTGTCTGGGAGAACAAGTGACTGTCCCTGAACCTTGGCTCTGCTGAACTAAGTTAGAAGCAATTTCCAAAATCCGAGTGATGATCGGATTGTGTGTTAGATGTTCCAAAACAATAGCATCCCAAACCCACAACGCCCCATCATATGCAATAAAGAGAAGATCAACCTTCCAATGTCCAGGACCCTACATAGCCTTATCAGTAAAAATTAGCACCACAGCATCATCTGTAAATCAGTTGATACAAATGCACATCATAGAACAAAACCACAAGATGGTCTTGAAATGTTGCTCAGCAAGTAAGGCTGCTTGGATTGCCCTTGGACAACGGTAGTGACCATACTCTTGGTGTTGAAGGTGGCCCCATGGGGCATCCTGTTTCTCAGGTGGAGGCATAGTTTGGAAGCACAGCGCACATCAGTTCTCTCACGGTTGCTTTGGTTGTCTGTTGGCTTGTGGTTGGATTTCTGACTTTTGAAAGCCATATATGACTTCACGTCCAGATTATTTCACAGATCATCTCTGTCTTCTTTTGCCATACTGCTGTTCAATCTGCCAGCAAAATGTTCTCTGTGAAGCCTTTTTGTCTTGATGTGTTGCGTGCGCTGCCTATTTTCCCTGTAGTTTTGGGAAAGAAATTGCACAGAGAAAGGACAGTTAATTTCAGGGACTCGGCTGATCTCTTCTCAGAAGGATACCCTCTTCGCTCAAGGTAAATGGCTTATACAGTGTTATTTATTATTATGTTATTAACCTGAAGCTTAGAAAATGTGGATTCTTAAGAACCTGGGACAGGCAATTTGTAAAAATCTAAATAACTCATAAATCTCATATTAAGGGTGATTTGCTAAGGGTTTTAAGAAATAGTCCTGTGAATGGTGAAGTACTGCAGTTTCAAGATGAGAGAGTCATGACAACCATGTGTTTGAAAGATAAAGATGGGAATCTCTTTGCCAAAGGCAAAGCAATGAAATAACTATGTATTCTTCCAAACTTGACTTTTTTCCCCATTTAACTGACCTTGTATCATCTTGTGCTTCAGCACAACATGCTCAAGCGCAGTCTTTAAGAAAATGAAACGCGCCGTCCGTATTGTTGATATTTTTGTTAGATTAGAGTAAGGTAATGTTTTTGAGATTGCTTTTGTGGAAAATTTAAAATCTGTAAACATGGGGGCCACTAACTTTACATTGAGGGAAGATGTGTCAGCCCTGCTATTTGCAGTTGGTAGCAGTTGTAATGTGTCTGTCATCTACTTTCAAAGATTGCATCTGCCTTTAACTTTTCATATTGATGTACAATATAACATCAATATGTTTGGGGGGGGAGTTCTCAGGATGGGACAGGATTTGCTGTGTGTTCTAAATATTTCAGATTAAAATGATTTAGCTGTATTCTGTTTCTGAGCCTTTCCCTTCAGTCATACATATGCACCTACTTTGCAGTTCATTTTATGGTAAACCTAGAAAAAAATGAAGTTGAAAAATAGATTTCTGTTTTGGAATTGTGTGTTGAACTTTTCTTTTAAGAGTTAGCAATAAACCCAAGTCCTGACATGTTTCTTCTTATCATAGACTTAAATATTCAATGCTAACCGCATTGGGGGTTATTTGAGAGTGTAGTATTTCTGCTCAGAATTAGGTTTCTGTTAGAACATTACATCTCGTTTCTACTGCAAATAATTACCTGCATACCTAAATTTTGCTCTTTCTTTATTTAGATTAAATGAGTATTGTCTTCCATGTTTGAGAGCTGCCTTTTGTTATTACTGGCACTAGTAGCGAACCTGCACTTCTGTCGGACAAGAAGTGAACAAGTCTGGTTTCTGTTGAACACTACTGTCATTGTTTTAAATTTTCCTTAATACCTGACATCCAGTGATTGCTGTTGTATTAGCACAAGGTGGGTTTTTTTTATCTTTTACCCTCACCAAGTAAAATTTGAAGTTCTTGAATTTTCACAATACTTAGTTAAATCTCAATTTTGTCACATCAACCTCATTATAAAAAGGTGCACAGACCAATTGTCCTAAAGCTGATTTTTATTTCATATCAGAGTATTTAATTATTTTATTGTAAATCAAATGACTTCCAGCTGCTGCTGCTTGTCCTTTCACTTTTGTTTTACTTGGTAGGCTGCAGTTTCTGGCTCTCGGTTTTCTCATCAAATAGTGTTATCTCTGACAGCCCTTGTAGTTTTCAGGAGCATTTGTGCTTGGGCTTAGTTAAACAGGGTTTTTTTCATTATTCTGTCTGGTACTGATAGAAATTATCACCAGAACACTTTAAAACTCTTAATAGAAAAGCTAACTTTCTTTAGTTTCTCTTCTGTACCTTGTATCGTCCACTGATATTCTGGATGTTGAATAATATCAAAATCTGGGGCGTGACCCTGCTTTCTTGTGCACTAATTTCCTAATGGTCAAGGCAAGAGGTCAGTCCTCAGTGTTTACTGTTCATCACTGTTTACCATTCAGCATTTACACTGACTTAGTGCTGTTTGACGTGTTTGTAAGATTTGGCTAGAGTGGATGACGCAGCATTAAATTACCTTATTATTTATGCCTAAATTTGTAAAAAGCAACTGTCCCTGTGTTCCGATTTCTCCCACGTGAAGCTAGTTGTAAGCGGTAGCGTCTCCCTTCTTCAGGGAGGTCTCCTGGAGGGATGTGAAAGCCTAGAATTTCAGGGTCTGCAAGATAGCAGTCTCTGTGTGTTCCCTCCTTGCTGCTCGCGGGAACTGGCTTTTCAAACGCTCGGCAATGTCTGCAAGCCACGAGCAGTTACAGGACGACTACTGAACATAGACGAGACATGAGACTTTTATGACTTACCAGGAAATGTTAACTTGCTCTTCGGAGAGAGGTCTAGGCGCAGAGACACAGGTATTCATCACCAGGTATGGTAGAGTAATTTGCTGTATCCCGAACTAAAGGTAGAGGTCCCACTTGCATTAAACACAACAGCAACTTTCTGTTTCAAGGAAAACCACAGGCAACATATCAAATCTTGCTGAGTTCACACAGCGTTGCTGTTATGGGCAGATGGAGTGTTACACTGTGCTGCCCTGCCTGGTTATCAGAGACCATGAAATTTCACCAAATGATTTCTGCCTTAACCCTCTACCTTGATTGAGCCATATGATGCCATTTAGAAATATATTTGTTTCTAGCGGAGACTACATGAAAGAAAACCTACCTTATACTTGGATGAATTAGTATGATTTGGATCCAATATTAATAATAAACATTTTCTAGTCTTACTTTTGTCTAATTTAAACTTTTGTCTAATTCAAACCTCAGTCATTGAATCTTGCCAGCTGTTGGTCTGCAGGTTTCGGGACCCTTTTATTATCAGAAGTCTTTTCCCATATAAGTACTTCTGTCCTGGGTTGAGGTGAAATAAAGAGTTAGAGCTGATTTTAAGAACATATTCACTGAAAGGCACATTCTGTAGACCTAAAAGTCTTTTCTTAAAAAAAAAAATAAATCTAATCCTGGATTCTTCATCATTTAACTACATTCTGTTAAAAACGGATGGTAGGACTAGATGTTATTGCATTTCTGTAATGTATCGTGTTAATACAACATTTATTTCTATGCTGTAGTATTTCCACTCTGGTTCTGTTTTTTTTTCTGCTTGCTCAACTTCCTGTGCTGAGTTCCTCTCGTGTGCTGCGCTGTCAGCGCAGATGGAAGCAGCCCGCGGTCTTGAGCTTGTCTCTCTGTGGGTTGAGGCCCATCTCCACCAGAGAGCACCTTGTGGTGTATAACCCATAGAGAGCACCAGCAAGCATCCAGAAGCAGAGACTCTGAGCAGGGGATCTGACCCTTTTTTAGTCTGCAAGAGGAGAAAGAGCTGAGCCAGGAGCTGACCATTTCCAGATTGCACTGAAAGAACCCTTTTTTTTTTTCCTTGTATTCCTTCTTAATTAACGGTAAGGAAGTGAAGCAACAGTGATTTATTAAAAACAAACAAACAAACAAAAAAACAACAAAGAAATCGCAACCAACCACTACCAACGATTACTCAAAAATCTCAGTTAACTGTAGTCATCAAACTTGTATTAAAAAAAAAGCGCACAATTGTCAATGGACATGCCCATACAGAACTTAATTGCTATATATAGCACACACCGCAGTATTGAATTCTGCAGTTAGATATTGCAGAAACTTGCACACAGGATACTCCGAGTGGCTGGGTGCATGCTTATGAAGTTATGAGAGCCCTGCTAAGTTGTGTTGAAGAAGCATGGACGTTTTCAAACTATGAAGAGAAGTCAACAGTAATATCTGAGAGGTTGAGAGAGGAGGGGTTGTCTTTTCATTGCCCCTGTATGGACAGAAGTCACAAGGTACTTAGCACTGTAGGTGTATGTACTGCTAGTACAGAGACTGACTGTGAGAAGTGCCAAGTGCTCCAAATTCCACTGGAAGTACATTTGATACGATTCTTGTGTCCCTCAAGAGGAGATGCAAAGGTCAGAAAAACTAGGTTTATTTACAGTGTCCCATTTATTTTTCCTCAGCTGGTAAAAGGAAAAAGAAAAATCTGTTTAGTTTTCAGGTAATGGTGGATTATGAGTTCCTGAACTGGTAAAATGTTGATATCATTAACATGTAAGTCAACAGGTTTTGACTTGAAAGTTTTGACTTGAAAACCCTAGCGTTTTTGTTAGTGTTCAGATAGAGGAATCTTAAAAAAATGACCTAATATTTGAAAGCTGTATGCTTGCTTCTACATTTATTGAAATGTAACACATGAAAAATCATTGCACTGTCTTTGTTCCTGTCCTGAGCAGTAATGTGCTTATTGTGCTTCGTGGAAGTCAGTCGTAACAGTTTCTGCTTGTCGTTCTCTGTGCCGGTGGGGGGCTTTGCCCTTCCAGTCTTTCTCACAAGCAGCACTTAATGCTGCCTAGTCAGCTTTCCTAAAAGTCAGTGGCCTCTTGCCTGGAATAAAGCCTAACGAGTCAGCTTTGTAATCTTTCAAACACATTTTGAAGTGTCTTACTATTCTGCAGGGTAAACAAGGGCCGTCACTATAGCTGGCAATTATGGTACCCCTTTGGGTACTCCAAACTGAGAGGACTGAAGGGGTTATGAAGGTGGAATTGTATCCTCCTGGATATGGGATAGAGGGTGAGAGATAAAAAGACTGCAAAGATGTTTTGGGATTGCTTTACCCGTCCTTGCCTCAGGTGCAGGTATGTTAGAAAAAGGGCAAACAGCGCCAGAGTGTGTCCTCCCAATTCACTCTTTCTTAAGAGAAAATAAAGGAAGAAAAAGAAAACACAAACTCAGCAGAAGTGTGAAATGCATACAATGAAAGCAGTTTTCTGTTTATCAATTTCAATTATTTGAGCATGTTAAAACATGGATTGTAAATGTTTTAGTGAAGGTACAGCATCCCTGTGTCTACTGCAAAGCCACCTGTGGCTGGGCAAACAAAATGAAGTATTAATGAAATAGATTTCTTGGAGAAAACTTAGATGAACCTCTTCTGCTGTGTAAGATGTTTGTCTTATCCTGATATGAAAAAATCTGTAGTGCCAGGATTAAAGGTTACCTCCTCATCTCCAAATTATGTGTATGATTCCTGTGAAACTCTATTTAAAAGAAAACAACAATTCTGTCCTTTCCATTGGAAGCAGGTACTCGCTGCCTGATAAAACCAAAAAGCCTTTCCTCCTTTGCAGTTGCATGGTTCCTTATTTATATTCAGACCGGTGTTTTCTAACAGGAATATTTTTTCACTCATTTCTTTTTTCCCTTTATGTCTAGAATCAGTCTGTGCACTGTACTGGTATGTTCCCTCTTCTCTATTCACTTTATCTGTACTCTGTAAGCAATCTTTTTAATAACATCTGTATACTTTCACTCCTTTCAGTCTTCAATTTGTATTTTATTGCTACAATGACCCTCTTCTGTTACCTCCTTTTTATTTACACATAATTCCTTCCCTAATGCTGTGATTACAGTGTTTGTGCTCACCCTATTGTGTTGTCTTTGATTTTCTCATTTTATGATTCTTGTAAATATCAGCAGTACAGTTCTAGCTATGGTATCTGACCGGTATGCTCCCGTTTTTTATGTTTTCCTTAGATTTGTACTTCACAAGTGAAGTATTGTGTGTGTGTGTTCTTGTGAAAGCTCATTTTCCTTCCGGGGCTTGTCTATTAATACATTTTTGTGAATATCAGAGATGCTCTCTGTAATCTTCACAGTTTTTCCCACAATTGTATCATTTTTCAATTTAACCAGTATGTTTGATGCACCTTCCTTCAGCTAAGGAATTAATATGGAAAATGCAAGCGGCAATTTGTTTTAATAAAAGAAAGTTAAGATTGCAAAGCAGTTCTTGTTCTATTGGTCTTAAAGTGATATGTAGCTCAGAACAATGTTCAGTTTACTTACCCTATATAGTGTGGGGCTTTGAGATGGAAGACATATTTAGAAAGAACTGGCAAAAAAAAATATTCTATTTAGTGTATATGTTTCTATGTTTTTCTGCTGAATATAGTGTATTATATAGTCTCTCTATGGAACCAGATTATTTTCTCCTGGACACAGGATCTTTCTCACAGGTTATCTCTAAAGCATGGAAAAGGAAAAGGGAAGAGTAGAAAAAAAGGATCCATGCTGGTGCAGAAGGGGCCCCATTCCCATTCTGTTTCCAGCTCCTCTGCTGTGGAAAGGCCGGCTGGCCCTCAGCTGTATCGTAGCCTTGGAGCAGGGATCCCCCAGAGCCTTGGGCAGGGCCACTTTCCCATGTAAGGCTGTCCTTAGGGAGAGGAGTAAACAGAAAAGGTGACGGGGCAACCTTGGCAAAGATGGTGTGTACGGGATAGCCACTATTCCCTCACAACATCCACCTTAAGTGTCCTTGTCCTGTAAGTACAACCGCAGTCTCTAACACAAACCTTTTCAGTTTCTGGAGAAACCGTAAGTTTATGATCAATGTTGTCTTTAAGGAGAATCCTCTGGTGTCATGGGAAAAGATGGAAGTGGAAGGAGAAAAGGAAATAATTCTTTTTCCCAATCCAGATTGGAAAAGAGTCGGTACAAAGCTACAAAAGCTGCTTTGCGGGCTTGCAAATTACTTTTAAGATGCTTCATCCACAGCTTTCTTAAACAGCGTGCAAAACCCCAACACTGAAACGTCAGGTGAAAGGCTCCGCTGCTCCGCGCCCTCCTGCGCTGCCCAACGCTGTCAGAGGTGGGCAGACCCGGGGGCAACAAATGGGATGTCTTTACGCTGTGTGCCAAGGTGACAGGGAAACGGCGTGCCAGGAGAGGAAAGGTTTGGTTTGCTTTCAGTCTGTGTAATATTTCGGTGAAGGTAGGGCAGAGCAGTGTGGTTGTGTGTATACTTTGCTCTTCTACGAGAAGGAAACCTTCTGAACAGTGAGGTGGAAACCCGCCCGGGGTTTGGCACTCTATCGGGAGGAATGGGATCTCTGAAGCTGAAGCTTAGGTAGGTTTCCCCCACTGGGCAGTGTATTTAAAAAAGGCTTAAGATGTTTGTTGGGGTACTGAGTTAAAGCAAGATAAATGATGTTACTTTTTTTTTCAAAAAAGGAAAAAAAAAATAAAACCAAGGGAAGCACTCGCACTGGAGGTCGTAGTGCGAATCATTTGCTGTTTGTGCTTTCTTGTATTTGCAGGAGAGTCGGGTGCTGGGAGGAGTTGAACCGTAGGATGCTGCTGAGAGAAGAGTATTGCAGCAGAACTAAAATTACGGGGGGAAAAAATTAAAGTACTCTAGGGGAGGGAAAGAGTAATTCTAGCATGCCAGACGTTCAGTATTAAGCATGCTTAATGTTCAGTTTAGTCTCATATGACATGTTTATGACCAGTGTGTGTGCCCCAACGAAGGCACTGCCTAAAAATGTGTTTGTTAATTAGTTTTGGTGCACGAACAAGAGGAAGCGCACGTATTCCTCTTCTCCACCGGCAGCACAATTTGCTTTTCGATAGAGGGAGGATGCAAAATGATTTGAAGTGTTGCCGGGTTTGGGTTTCTCCTGGAGTCGTACCCTTAAAATCAGCAGAAGGGAGGGAGGGAGTTACTCTGTCTATTATCATCAAGCTCTGCTAATGTAGCCCGGGCGCCACGTGACTGCAGAAAAGGCTATTATCTCAATGAAAAGGAAACTGCTTTTTAGAGCAGCAACAGAACAGAAGCAGGAGGAATTTTCGAGTACTCCACCATGCTGGATTGTCAAAGGGGGATCTCTCTGATCAGCAGTTAGGGAAGGATTAGCGTGGCCAGTTTGTCAGCTGTCATTAGAAGCAGATGACAGAGATGATAAGCTGCTGTGTGCGCACGTCCTCACTCAGCATGTGCTTTGGTTTACATCAAGACATAACACTGGTTTGGGATAATGGACAGCTGATATTTTTAAGGCTGTAAATTTACTGGTATTTTTCTCCTTTTTGTTTTTTATTTTTTCCTTCT
>VUYV01000173.1:1780048-1839993 GCA_008711295.1 Anarhynchus alexandrinus | reverse complement strand
GGGGGTGGGGGCAAGGGGGGTCTCGGTTTGGGCGAGTGGAAGGCAAAGCTAATTTCTTTTTGAGAGAGAGAGTTTAAAGATAATGTTTCTGAATAACAAATTCAAAGGAATAATGTAAATCTGATTCTCTAGTTTCTGTAGTGTGTCGTCCATCCCCCCCCCCCCCTTTTAATGGCTACAGGTGTACTTGTGGTTGCCTGTGACAGTTTTATGGGTTTATGAGGCTAAATATATCTCAGTCAGGGCACAGGAAATATTTTTGTAAGCAAGTTTTCTGGCATCCAGAATAATACGCAAACCCATCTATATTTTCCCACTGTCAAGAGGAGGTGGAGCCTGAGAGTGTCTTTTTCATTGCAGTAATTATTGTTCAGTATTCAGTAATTTCTGTGCACATGAAAAAGTACAGAGTAAGTCAGACTGAGATGTTTTTGCAATAAAGCTTTCTCTTTCTGACCAAGAGCTTAAGTAGACAAAACACACTGAAACGTTTGTAGTTGTTATATAACTTTCTCCATTCTCTAATCTTAATAGTTTTCTTTACAAGTATGCGATCCCGTAAACAGAATGACATTCAGTTAATCTTCAGACCTCATATTTATCTCATGGTTGTGCATGCTGATGTCATGAAATATCTTGGCAGTATTTACCTTTCTTTTAACCTTGGGAGGGCAACATTTAGTATTGCAGATTAATTAAAAACTAGTATCCCCTGAAAAAGATTGTAGATGGTTACTTGTAGTACGTGAGGGTAGTATGCTGTCTCCTCTGCTCGGGAAGTTCTTGCAGGCTTGTTGGATTTATTTTCCTGTCGTACACAGCATTAAGAAGCCCGGCATTGCTCTTTACCTCACAGCAGTAATACTAATCCTGGACCACAGGGAAAAAAAAAAAAAAGATGAAGTGTTTGAATTTGTGTGGGAGTGTTGATCGTCACTTCTCTAGAATTTTGCCTCCAAAGTTAAGGGCAGGATTGCAAATATGCATATAACCGGTCATTACTGCAGCGCACCGGCAGTTTGCTAGAAGTGTGTTTTCCCGGATTCATATTGAAATAGTGGTGGTGACTATCATGCTTAGAATCGGTTTAATAATTAACTAAATACATACAGGAAATGCCTCAGTTTATTTTATTTAGGACTTTGAAAAACTCATGCTACTTTGAGATAGGAGGAGGGAAGGAAAATATTATTGTTTTTCAAATTAGTGTAGTATGTTTGAAGAGACTTTATTTCATACTGTGAGGGCAGAGCCAGAAACGTAAACAAGTTAGCGCTGTTTATTTGCTTGTTCTCTTTTGTCTCTGTTTGATTATTTTAATAGCAGTATACCTACATTTTGATACAGAGGCCTGGGGCAGGCGGTGCCGTTGAGTAGAGGCTTGAGAGCCCGGCGTGTTCACAGCACCAAATGTCGAAGCCGCAAGAACAATGAAACTTCCTCTCTGCTTCTTGTGTTTTCTTCCTTTATTTCATTACGGAAGATCTAACAAGATAGTGGGGGCCGAGGAGGGCTTACTGAAATGTTGGCACCTATGTTTGTAGAAAAATAGATTTTTGCTGCTTGTACTGTCATTTTGATTTGCCTGATGCCTTTTAGAATGTGTTAGGAGGGGAAATTTGAACAAAAGCAACCTTTTGTATGGACTGTGCTCTTCAGGCGGCTCCGTGTTCTCACAAAACTCAGTTGGGGTGTTTTCTTTCCTAAGCAGTTTTTTACAGAAGTATGCTATGTAGCATATATGAAACTTCAAGCACTGTCTTTGACCAGAGTGATTTTGTTTGCCCACTCTTCAAAATTCTGTATGCTACTGTAGTCAACAAGGTTACACTGGTAATGTTCAAAAGGTGTTGCTATCTTTTTTTCTTTTTTTCTTTTTTGTGTTGTTATCTCTGTAAGGTAAATTTCTTGTGCAAGAAGGAGGGAAGACATGACTGCATTGTACAATATACCATGTTGTAAGAAAAATAACCCTTCTTGGAAAGTCTGAGCTCGAGGAGTACTTTGAAATATTTCATTTCACTCCACAGTTCTTAGCACAATATTTAATAACAAATGTCATTAGGACATCAACTGCCTGGTTAGATTTTGCAGTACCATTTTATTTATTTACTTAGGCTAGTAACAGGGAAAAAAATGAGGAAAGGTGTGAAAAACAACTTTGATTCTCAGAATCTACTTCATTAATAAATTGAATAAATTTGTTAGGGCACTACTATAGAATAGCCCCATAATTATAATTAGAAAGCTGAGTTACGGACCGAGGACTGGGTCTACAAGCCAGGCTGCGTGAGCTGAGTGAACGAGAAAACTGTTTGTAAGTTGATAATCACTGTACCTGCGAGGAAATCCCGATGGAGTCGTCCTACTGCCTGCATTCCTCCTTAGCTTTTCTTACTTGCTTACCTTCAGCTGCGGCAGGCCTAGAAGAATGCCCGAATTGGACTAAACATTATTATTAGCAGGTAAAGCTTTAGTCTGTGAAGGTGAGGGGTGAGATTTGAAAGCCTGTGTCGTTCCGAGGTGGGCTGCTCTCAATACGCGGCAGTCTGTGGCTGAACCCGGCGGGTGGTTTCCCTGATATCCGGATTTGTACAGTGAGGGGTTGGGAAGGGCTGGCTGGGATTTGAGGATGCAGAGTGTAAGGAAGATTGCAGGAATTCGATGAAAATCCTAAACGAAGAATCGACCCAAAAGTTTGTGATAAATGCACTTAATTTGCAGGATATGTTGTACCTGAATCTCCTCTTTGCTCTTCCCATTTCATCTTCTCCTATGCACGCGGTCCCCAAACTTCATCAGGATACTGTAGTGCTCTGATTTTCCATTCCTGATAGCATAGGCTGTTGTGATTGAGCAACTGTCTAACACAAGATTCTTGTGAAGAAACTTCTGTTAGAACTGCACGGTAATAAAATTATTTTTGTTGCTTTTCCTGAAGCTTTTCCAGGTGTTCAGTCCAACTAGTTTTAGATGTGTTATTTTTTTACTTTGGGGCACTGTATTGCAGTCTTCTGGTCAACTCCTTCTATGAATGTAGTGGGTGTTTCTTCCCCTGTTTAGTAATCATACTTCATTGCATTGCAAAATTAAAAATACTTGGAATATAAGCTAATTCTTTCCTAGCACTTGTGATTCTTCTTTACCGTAAATGGTTTCATTATTAACACAAACTAATTTCAGTTTATTTTTACAAAGAGAATAAAATGGCTGATAATGAACATTCAGCTTTAATAGTAGAGTAACCTTGTTTTGCTTGGGCTGCAGGGTACGAGCATAGTTGTGTCAGGCCCGTGGAGTGATTTATGTCCTACAAAAGAGAGAAATAACAGTTTGACATCTTTCTCTAGTAGACTAGGAGGAAAATCCAAGCTTCAGTGAAGTAAGTGATAAAATTCTGATTTATTTCAGTTGAGTCATAACATCCCCTTAGAACTCCTCATTTTTTTCCAGAATGTCATTTCTGCTGTTGAGGGAGCTGTGGTAAAGCTTATAGGGTGTCGCCTGTAAGCGTTGTGGAGGCCAAAGGTGTATATATATGGATTTAAGAAGGAATTAGGCACAACTGAGGATAGGTTCAGAGGGAGGAGGAGGGACAGCAAGACCACAGCTAAGCTTGAACCACGGATTGTCAGAGACAGAGAGAGGAGATATCAGGGGGAAGGATCATTCTGCAGCTGCCTTGTACTTTTTCCTGAGGCATCTGCTAATAGCTTCCATGACAGACTAGTCACTAACTAAATGTCTCTTTCATTTAACTCATACAGCCATTTCTATGTATGTTTTATTTGGTCACAGTCTGTAATTCATATATATACACGCGTGTATATATATATATATACACACTCACACACACTTGTGGGTACAAAGCTTATGTCCACAAGGTTTTATTCCTTGGCAGTTGACTAAATAAAGCACAAGATTTTTATGAGTTGTGTTTTCCTTTTACATGCTTTAAAATGGCAATTAAACTTTCATCTTCTTTTGTTATTGCTGGTTGCAGTATTCTACTAAAGTAAGTAGAAGACTGCATGAAGACTGACATGAAATCTGAAGTCAGTAGTAATTGTTACTCATGTTCACAGATCAGTTTTTTAACTCATGGCTGTATTAAGAATGTTTTTGATTAGGGTGTACAGGCTACTGTGGACATTTAATTTTTATCAAGTTAATCGTACTCCATGAGCCTTTGCAAGACACTTGTGAGTGGCTCTGACATTCTATTAGTTTTGAGTTTTGTGCTTAGTTACAGTGTGCATAGTTAGTACTCTCAATACCTTTGGCAAGAGTTTAACATACATCTAAAACATCTGTATTAAGTACAAAACTATAATTCTGCATGTTGGGAGAAGATACAAATATAATCTTTTATGCATATAGCTGTATTCTCTAAAAAGCGTGTATTAAATCGGTTGTTCTTCCAACTTTAATAAGAGTAATAAAATTGTTTCTACTTCCCAACTCTTACACTGCTGCTCCAATATAAACAGGTGATACTGGCATGGGTACCAGTATCAGCAGGAAGCACCTGCTGAGGGGAGCTACCTGCTCATGCAAATATGGGATAGGAATAATGGGCAAACCTCAGCTGCTCTCTCCTGTAGCATCTGGGACCACATCCTTGTTGCCAGGGCACCCTCTGGGACCAGGGCTGAGGTAAGCCACCTTAGGCTGAGGAGGATGCTGAGTTTTCCTGGTGAGATGCTGTAAATGCATTTCAAAGGCAGAGGGGATGGCTAAGCCAGGCACCCTACTGAAGAGAATGGCTCAGGTGTACAATTTTAAGAACTGGTGCAGGGTTTCGAACCTGGTGTGGGCACCAGCCACATCCCTGACTGAGGACATAAATGTGAAGTGGAATTCACCTCATAGCCAGCTGTTAACATTACTGTGGCCATGGCCATTTGTGAAGCTGAGTACCAACATTTATTTAACTTGAATATAGGTGTGTTTGACTTTGGTCTGTTGTTACCTTGCAACCTTCTGGAAGAAAGAAGCTTGAATTCCTGATTCTTAAATTGAAGCTTTATTGTTATACCCTGTTAAACTAAATGCATGCTTATGAGAGCATCTCAATGTTTTAGAAGGAAGTATGGAGTATGTAAGTGTATCTTGTAGGTATGTGTGGAGTAGTTTATTCATTCACCATGATAACAATGTCAAAATGCGTAGAAGTGCTTTAGATAATGTTTAGGTACACTTCCTGCAAATCAGAATTTTAATTCAGTGCTTGGCATTTGAAGAAATGGCCTGAAGTTTCAACATGCTTCCTAGTAATAGGTGGTTGGGTAGAAGAGAAAAACAAACCCTCTTAGTGCTGCAGCTATGTGAAAAACACAAGTTCAATTTTTGATTAGGCACCAGAGAAGACACATAGAGCTGGGTTTTCTGAACTGCATCAAAGATTGCAGTACGATCATGTGTTTTCAGTAACAGTATCTACTCCGTGACTGAAGGAACATTATTTTGATGACCAGGTGAGCTATGAAAGGTGGCATGCAACATAAGCATCTCCTGCGGAGGCTTCAATGCAAACTTGGGTTGCACATCACATAGCACCTGAGCATGCAAGGTTGATCCTGGTGACCAGGAGGACCGACACCTCTCCAGCTGCATGAAGTCATTGAAAATGAGGTTGACGAGTGATGGAACTCAAATTGAAATACGATAGGTTTGATGTCTCTGCGTATAGGTTCAATAACTTTATGTATTACCGACTGTATGCAACTGATGCAGAAACACGATGCTGTGCTCTCTGGCTCACCCTCTGCTTTTTACTTTTTACCCTTACGGAACCCAGTTTCCTGAGCTTTTTATTAATGGAGTATGTTTTATCTAAAGTAAACAGACTGGTATTTGACAGGCAGTTAGCTGGAGTTCAATCCTAATGTAGGCATGCCCATGCCAGAGATGCGTAAATGCCTTTGTCTGTTGTGATCAGTCATATTTTTCTCACTGCTAAGATAGGCATCGTGAAAAATCATACTGAACTGTATAAGCTTACTGGTATTGTAAGTAATGTATACATTTGTATTAGTTATATTTATGAGATTAGAAAATGTTCCTGGATTTGAGTTTTTCCGCGGTGCTTTACGCTCGTGGGAGCAGTTGTTTCACTCTTCTCCTCTCTCTCGTCTGGTTTTCCCCTTGCTCTCTGGTGGTTTTGGGGGGGAAAATTGGCGTGGGAATTTAAGTGGACAAATAACAGTTTTGAAAATGAGATTGGCAGAAGGGGATTCAGCAGGACTTAAAATATGCTTAACTCACTGTTCCAGAAGTACCATCAATTGGAAATGAAAGCTATTTATAGATACAAAGTTTCCTATAATATTATCCTTTTCTACGTTGTTAGATTTGCTTCATTTCTCAGCTATGCTATTCACAAAATTTTACTTTGAATCGCACTAGATTTGAAATACTGTGCTTCTAAATCAGTCTCATAAGTAAAATTGTTAATAATTGTGAACTATAAGAAAAATTCTAGATTAAATAAACTCGTGGGAATTTGGACTCCTCCTTTGCTGGTGAAAATGCTTGCAGGCTTAATATTTTTTTAGCAGGCATAGTTTGATACTTATCAAATGCAACCTAGAAGGTTAAGTGGTTTTAGAATTAGTTGTTTGTTTGGTTGTTTTTTTTAACTTAGCTACCCACCACAAACAAAAGGATGCAAGAGTGACTGGCATATATATAAATAATGTTCCGGCGTTGTATTTGTTTTTTAATCTGGTGTTTTAAGGGGAGCTTTAGTGGTATTAAGCTGCATTTCTTTTGTCAATGAGTATTAAGAATCAGAAACAATTCTTGATAACAAGAGAGAGGGAGAATCCCAAGCCTGAAATTACGGTACAGAGTCTTGAACGGTTTTTTGCAGTAGTACCACCTGCCTCCTCTTTGGCGGTGTTTTGATGAAAACAGACCTTTTCCTCTTTAAAAGTGGAAATGGAGCAAACCTCTTGTACGTTATATAAAA
The DNA here is from genome assembly GCA_008711295.1 of Anarhynchus alexandrinus. NCBI lineage: Eukaryota > Metazoa > Chordata > Aves > Charadriiformes > Charadriidae > Anarhynchus > Anarhynchus alexandrinus. The sequence continues at coordinate 1,833,020 of VUYV01000173.1, read as the reverse complement.
AAAAATGGTACTTTCTTCCCCTGATATTTTTCCTCTGTTGTCTTGTTAAAGCCCAGTCTTCCCGTTCCTGGGCATATTAGAGGTGGCTGACGTAGGCTAATCCGTAGGCAGCTGAGTGAGTGGCTCTGTTAAGAGCCTTAGCCTATGGGAATACAGAAGGTAGGAACCATCTTACAGTGCTGGGGTCAGCCCAGAGGGGTTTTTGCAAAGTCTCAAGCAGAACCCAGGGGTTTCTCAAACCTGTGGTTTTGAGTAGCTGAGAAAAAAACTCTTTCTCCTTCAAGATTTAGATGGATTTTAAAGAAAGTCCTATTAGATACCAGTCTCTAACACTGAACGTTAACATTAGCCATTTATTTGATTGTTACAGCATGTGTTAAAGAGCTGCTGCCGCCCATTTGCAGCCTAATGTGTTTATTAGACGGTCTTCCCAGTGGCATCCTGAAGTGTCTTTCAGCTAAAAAATTCATGAGCATTATTGGCTTTCAGGCTGCAAATGGAATATGTCTTCTTCTTACTGTCTAATACACCACTCTAAAGCCATTACACAGGAGTAAGGGAAAAGATATTGTTGAGGAAGGAGCCTTTGGCTTAAACATTTGTTTGTAGTCTGTTATGGCTTTTTGTGGACAGCAAAAATGTGAGTAGTAGGTGTTGGAGCCAGGTTACTGTTCTCTTATACATGGGCTCGGTGGCATTTGACAGTAAATTATCTTCCTTTTCTTAGTTCTAGTTTGTGGAGTTCAAGAATAAAGTAGAGGTTAGTAAATATTACCATAAATCTTGTTTTAATGTTACCTGTAATAGGCTCTCTTTCAAATGAAATTTTATCTTCTAAGTAACAAGAATTCTTTTCAGATAGAAAAGGCTACAGGTGCACGTCAGATTTAATCCAAGTCCTTTAAAGGTGACTAGAGTTTTTCAGCTTGCTGCCACCACCTTCCGTGTGGTTCTGTTTGATATACTTTTTATACTGCCCAACTGTTGCAGGGTGGCAAAGATTTTAGGCAGTTCGATCTATAGTGAAAATGGTAGTGCTGCTTCAGGAAAAAAGCATACCCTCGAATAAGTTAATTTGTATTTTTAATCTGAGGTTACCATTACCAACCGAGGTATTGGACATCTTGCTTATTTTGGCAGACTGGCATTGTGTCATTTGGGGTATATCCCAATTCCAGATGCTTGATGATTAAGGATGGGTATAGTAGTTGGTTGTAGAACATGTGGCTTATGTATACCAGGGATGCAGGAGAATGGTTTACTACATCTGTAACTTTCTTCTCTGTCAGACTTTTTAGCGGTGCATCTCTTGCTTTAATTTAATTTTCCAGACAACGCAGTCTTTTTTTTGGTCCTGCTTCTTTTATTTCCCTTGATTTTCGCCTCTATTTTTGTATTCATTTCCAAACCCTGATCCATGTCTCTCTGGATTTGTTGAAATACCCGTGCAAGAGAAAGTTTGCACGCGAGGAGGCTGAGCTCCTCTGAGCGCAGTGCGGTGCGTGGGGCGGGTGGGCTCAATTAGCTGACTGGGATTCCGACGGGTGCTACAGCGGAAAGTGCTGGGAGCCGAAGCAACCCTTCCTCGTGTGCTGCTGCGGCTCACCAGTAAAAAGCTGGCCTTAGGCTCCAGTGGCTCCAGTCTCTGATCTAGCATCTTATCTTGCCTCTGACAGTGATTTCCTTTTGAGGCCTGGGAAAGCGCCTAGCAAGTATTGCCTTCTTCAAAAGGGTGGAAGATGGCAATATGTATCAATATTAAATATTTTCCGATTCAGAAATGGAGCCGGTGAAAAAAGAGTTCATAAGCAGGAAAAAAAATGTGAAGAATCAGAAGTTGCATGTGACTTCCAACTTTCCTCTGGCTTCTACCAGAATTAATGCTACACAGAGTACATCAGTAATTTTGAAACCGAGACTGAAAGCATCTAGTCATGAGAACTTCACAGGAAAAAACTATGAATTATAATGGATGTATGTTTGAGTTTATAATTAACCACAGGAACATGAGCTGTTTATATTTTTAAATTGGGCTGTTAGAGAAAATTATTGCCAAACTTTTCGAAGACTTGTCATGTTCCTGGTCAGTAAACCGTATTTTTGCTGTTTGTTACTCAATAAAACAGTGGCTTTAATAAATCACTTCTATATTTATCAGTTGTATCTACACTAGATGCATGTATTGGTGTGCTGGAAGGGTGGTACTATAGTACTGCTACCTGATTGTCCGCTATATGGTACTTTACCTTTTGTTTGCTACTTTTCAGATTGAAATAGCAGCTTTGAAGGTGTAATCCTCATTTATTCTTTAACTGCATTTGTTAGGCTTATAATAAATCTGACAGTTTAACAGGCCTTGTTTGGAAGATGGCCTGCCCTGATAAGAGATAAAATGCACATTATCTTCTTCTACATTGAGTCTGGATGATTAACTGGATTCACTGATGCTGAGAATCAGTGCTGGAAGGCTTACTCTGCATGCCATGTTCCTTTGTGGCATTTGAGAAGTGGAGAAGATGTTAGAAATTCACACAACTGATTTGTGCTGGAGTTTTTTCTCTCTTCTCCTTCACAAGGCCTCTATTTTTCATTTTTTCTCATGTGTTTTATTTTTGGGTTTACATTGTTGGGTTTTTTTTTCCCTTTGAAAGATAAATGTCTTGTAAAAATATCATGTTTACTCTTGCTTTATAATTAGGTTAAGTCTCTGTGTACCCTCAGGTTGCTGGTGGAGGATGTGAAGGAGGATGTGCTGTCATGAAGAGAGCAGAAACTATTGTTTTGTTACTGATAGCAAGAAAAAATGAATTGAAGCCTCTTTCAGGGTCTGTTTTTTCAATCTCCCAACATCTGGTAGAAACTGGTTAGGTCTCAATGACTGTAATTACTAATGTATACTATTCAAGAGTTTATTCATTTATTTTTTTCAGAGTTTGTGATTGACATTTAACAATTGGAAAAATTAGATGAGATTTTGTCTACAAGTATTTTAAATATTTAGGCCTGCGGTAGTGAAACAGACAGCACAGGAAAAAACACCTCTGGTGTTATAAATTAAATGCAAAGAATGTATTTACTTACCTGAGATGTCCTGTTGGTACGGGTCATCTGTTGGAGCCTAAAATTAGTTCTTTAGGTATTTTTAGCAATAATAATTCCGCTTCTCTAATTATGTCCTTCCTTGTACGAAAATGCGGCAGTGAGTGTTATTTATCTTTCCATTGCTCCGTTGCTCCTCATTGATGCCCAGTGGAATTGAAGCTTGAGGGGCATCTGAGTCAGCATTAGAAGTTCAGCTCTTAGTTATTGTTATAGGGTTTTTTATAAGACAAATGGAAAAAACCTTAATATATATTGAGAAGAAAAATCTGCAGTCACCACTGAAGGCAAAATACTAATCCCATAATGGGATATTATGTTTGTATTTTGCAGTGCAGTACATCTCCCAAACAACTTAGACAATAAAAAAGGGAGTGCCTGGTCTTGCATGACAGTTCATTGTGCAAGACACGTATGCAGTCAAATTCAGCTTTGCAAGACATTTTCTTTGAAATAAAAATTAGTGTAGTTCAGCATCTGAGATATCATGATGCTATTTCATATGTCTCTGTCTCTCTCTCCTCAATGCAGTGATGACTGCTGGTTTTGTTTTTACAAATTCCCAATTTGTTTATTCCTTTTCCTATTCTGTACCACGCTAAATAAGCCTTACCCACTTTTTCCTGATTTTTGTTTCAGAAGACCTATGGTAGAGCTGGTATTATTTTTAAATTTCTTCTAAAGCGCTGAATGAACCGAACTGTTCAATTTCTGTATCTTTCTTCTTTCTGGAAATTCCTGCAGAGTTGTATAAAGATCAGAGGAGCAGGGTGAATGCTGCTTTCTAATCTAAGGTAGTTCTCTATAGGGGAGGTTTATTGGAGTAAAACTTTGCATCTCTAACTTGTCATTCTACTCACAGTGGCTTCAGTTTTGAATTGTCATGATCCCTGGAAAAATTCAGACTTCAAGTTTGGGAGTTTTATTTTTCGGTCTGAGAAGTTATCCATGTGGTTCAGGAGCCTAAGAATATTTAGAACAACTTTAAAAGTTCCTAAGTGGTGTTGTTTTAAAATATTAATTTATTTAATGTTATGAGTTTTTTGTGTTATAAAACTATTAGTAATAACGAATAATCAAGAGATTTTGAGATGGATAAATTCATGTGTCTGGAGGGATTTAGGGCCGAACTAGAAACTACTATAGGCAATTCAGCTGCTCCTGACCCACATATGTTTGTATGTCTAAAATTCATCTATCAATTCAATCTAAATTCATGAGGTTTTCCCCTTTTCACTTGAAAGTTTCCTAGGTGCGTGCTCTTTGGTGCTACATGTGCCCAGAAGTAATTTCTTCTGAAAAATGTGGTTTTAGTTCCTCGCTTATGCTGCATTAAATTTGTAGAGGTTCCTGGACCCTCCAGAGATGTTTATCTAGTAGTATGCATAGATCTTGGATGTGAATTAGCTCATGTAAAAATTTTGAAATAGCTGCTTTCTTGTTAAAGGACATGAGGAAACTGGGAGGGTGCTCACCTCTTCGACTCTACTTGACTTGTTGGTCATTGCTGACAAATGGGAGATACAGGTTTGCTCTCTTCCTCCTCAGCCTAAGGGATTCAAACCTCAATCCCGTGTGCCTTAAGACAGTGTTTGAACTACTTACCTGTGGGTTTAGTTGGCATGGGCTACACACCTAAAGACTCCTATTGCACCGCAAGAGTTAATTAACCATGCCCTCTTTGCTTCATAAACATCCAGTTTTGGCAAGCAGATAGCCTACCACCTAGGAGGCTGTCCTGCGTGTTGAGAAATGAAGGCTTGAAACCCCTCTGCCAATAGGGAACTGAATGTCCATCACCCAGTTTCTGGCTGTTCTAGTTGGTACGTAGTATTATGGAAGAGCAGGGCAGCAGATTATCTATTCACAGATTCTAAAAGGTTATTCCTCCTCATTTCTCCTAACTCAGGAGACGATTTTAATTTCTGAATACCAAGGGAATAGCAGAACTTTACCTATCCCGGTCAGCCCCTAAAAACCCTAGGGAGAGAAGGTTTGGGGGCACTTCCTTTCGATGTTAGTACTGTGTACTGGATACTGCTGAGTGACTTTCATTTTGGCCTGTGAGATTTTTTAGATTGACTTAGTATCATCTGTCCAGCTCTCCGCTTTCCAAGGCACCTCAGTCTGCTCGGGAGCAGAATGGCACCTACAGCGCAGGAGCTGCAGAGCCTATACAGATCTTTGAGGTATAGAACGTGATTTTTAATTAAGATGTAGGGAGAGCAGAAAGCAAACACGGTAGTAGGTGGTAGGTTTCCAGAAAAACTTTATGATGGGTAAAAAGGAGCAGGTAACATTCTAAGAACAAATTGATAATACTGCTGAGAGAAAGAGGTAATGACCTGGAAGTGCAAATAAAATAATACTAATAATAAGTAAACTGTTTATTTAGACCCGGATACTATGTTTAATATGGGGAGAAAAAGGTGCTAGTTTCATAATAATAGTACCACTTTTGTTCCCTTAAATACAGAAGGATGAAGTTCAGATGTTTACAGTGGGAGGTTAGTTTTAATGCGTCCTGTGAAGGCTTATATTGTAGACCAAGTGGAATTTCTACAGAATAGCATCGGTGTGAGTGCAAGAAGAATTGAGCTATGCATTGGTGGAGCCACCGATGAAACTTTGGTTCCTGCAAAAATAAATTTCCCTTTGAAGTAAGCCTGAGAGAGTAGGTGGGGAAACTGTCAATAACTGTTCCTATTTGCTTTCTTCGGGAGGAAGGGGGAGTGGAAGGGGATGTTCCCCCTAAATGCTTACCTCTGACTTTAATTCTTACTACTCTTGGGGGAGAAGTTGACTGTTGAATGTTTGACAGGTTTTCATGAGTTGTTGTGCTTGCTTTTCTCAAGAAAAATAGTTCACCAATTTACAGTTCTCAGGTATTACTTGGGAAGCATGAGAAACGAAGGGATTCCCCAGCCTAATTTTTCTTCTGAACTTCAGGTCACCATCTGAGTCTGGCTCAGAGATCAGATGATCTCGGGAATGTACAGCTTCCATCATGCTGATGATTTTTTCTCACCCCGGTCAGTGAAAAATTTAGTCATTGGAACAGAGCCCCAAGGACAGTGCCAGCTCTCCACTGACAGAGACGTGGAACTGCTCTCTCCTCACAACTTCTCTTTAATTATCGTCACAGTTTTCTTAATAGTATATTGTGCCTTCCTTGGAGCTCTACCGTTGCATACTTGTGAAATTGCGTATTTTCAAGAAGGTGCTTATGTTCTACCCAGTTAGACAAATGTATATTTCTACTTTTTGTATTTAGATAAATTAGGACGTGCATGGCTGCTGGGACTAGAAATCAGTGAAGATATGTAGTTGTTATGGAGCAGCCAGTGTCACAGGTCAGCGTTGGTGTGGCACTGTGAATGCCCTGGCTGGGGTCACTGGGAGTTCCCCAGCAAGTACTGAATGGTGGCGTTTGTGATGGTACATCTTCCCTTTGAGAGTTCAGCTCTGCTCTGCTGCAGAACCAGGGCCTTCTTGCTCTTCTTGAAGTGGGTTCTCAAAATGTTGGCAGTGTGTACGTACACATGTAGATATACATATGCATGTATAGACATAATTGATAAAAAGATAATCTGGGTATTTTTCAAATAAGATCTGATACCATGCATGTCAAAGACCAGCTGGGAACTGTATCTTTCAGGGATGATCTAGTGTTTTTCATGAAACTTGACCAGTGTCTCAAAAAAGGAAATTACTCCACTCAAATGGGTTAAAAAGAAAATATTTTCAGTATAAGGAAAGGAATTTTTACTCCTGGCATTCTGGCATTTTTTGAATTCAGAAAAATGTTAGGTGGTGTTCAGTTCTGAATCTGAGAAGGCTCCGAGTCTTCGTTTGCTTGCTCATGTTTGAGCAAGTAGCCTTTCTCAGCATTCCTGCAGAACTGCCTACATCTCACTCTCCAGGCTTTTTCTGCCCATATCTTCATTCAGCCAGTTCATTGGAAAAAGTAAGACTTATCATGTGAACATCTGTTTCCACCACAAGCCCTGGCTGCTAGATCTTATACAGTGTCAAAAAGAAAAAGAGAAGGGGACTGCAGTTTTAACCCCCAGCAGTTCCCTCGCTGAGTTCAGTGCATGGCTGATGGGGCCAGCAGCGGGAAAGGAACTGGTGGGGCAGGAACGAAAGGAGGAGGTGGCAGACCCCCTTGTTTTGATACCTGATTTCCATTTTATGCCGGTGTGAAGTGATCATGGAATTAAGGGCTCCAGCTCTTATTTTAGCATGGTGTGAATCACCTCCTGGAGACACTCGGCTCCTTCATGGCCCTCATGTTTATTTTTCTGCTAATCCCAAACAATACAGGAGCTCTCTGAAATGTCTGGCAGCGTCTCTCTGCCATGATCCTTACAAAACTGGCAGCAGCCAGGCAGATGGTGAGCTAGGACTGCCCTGTATCGCATGAGCTTTTTGATCATTTACATCATCTCCCTATGCCCTTTGTAATGGTGTTTTCTGCCTCTGGAATATTGGTACTTATGGAGGGATCTGTAATTCGGGGAAGGCGAGTTTCATGTGTTCCTACGGTGCACAGGACAACAGACGGCCAGGAGCAGGGCAGGATTTCCACGGACTGTTTATTGCACAAATTATAATCAGCTAGTGTTGTTCTAACATGATAGCTTAACGAGTTCTTTTCTTATGAGGTAGATTATATGTACAAAATATTTATCAGTTCCTCAGTGATCTCTAGTGTTGACAGATGTTCTGTTTCTACGATATTTATTGTACATGTACTTGTGCAAGCATTGTCTTCTGATTTTTAACTAAAGCTGCATGTGCTACCTTTTCATGTAGCTGGGATACATGTTTCATTTCATGTATTTCAATTCTGTTGTGCTTTTCTTGTTGTGTGGCACTACGGCTTTTCCTTTGTTTTTCCTCACTCAACCTTGCAAAATTGCCATGAAAATTCAGCAACCCGGGCACAAAACTTACTTACCTGTTTTTACATAACTGGTAACAATCAGAGAGATGATAATGTTTTACTTGCCCACCACAAATTTTCTTCTGCAGGAGTTTTGTATAGTGTTTTGTGGGGTCATAAACACGGTATTTTTATTGGTACCTTTCAAACAAACTCTATTTCAAATGGTAGATGTGCCAAGTAAAAGCCGCGTTGGGTGTGGACCAAGAAACTTAGACATACGAACAAAGAACTCGTGACTTTTCCACCATAACCTTTTCTTGCACTTTCTTTCTTCTAGTTGCTGATATGTGTTCAAGATGAGTGGGATGGGAGAAAATACCTCTGACCCATCCAGGGCAGAGTCAAGAAAGCGCAAGGATCCCGATCAGCTTGGACCCAGGTTAGACCATTTATGTCTGAAGATGTTGAAAGAGAAAGACTTAGAAAAAATGTTACACGTGCACATATTTTTCACAATCATTAGAAAATCACAAACTTGCCATTCTTGCAGAGAGAAGTCTGTACTAAACTACTCTTGATTCAGTAATGCTGTGTTGTTATGGGTTTGGGGATGGGGAGTGGGGGGAGGTATTGTATTCTCTTATTATTTTCTTGTTTGTTTTAAATCCAGTCTAGTGCCAAAATGTACAATTTGGGTGACAATACAGGAGCTAGACAAAAATGTTTTTTGGCTAATCACTGCAGAGAGTCTTCAGTCATTCATCTGCCAATCTTAAGATTATTTTTTTTTTACCACCTCTCTTGTACATCGTAATCAGGGACTTGAAAAATATTTTGCAGTTTTATGGTATTTGCCTTACCAACACAAATAATTTTTAAAACATAACCACTCATTCAGCATTTTTTCTTACGGCTGTCTTTTGTAATTTCATGAGAAGGTAGGGAGTATGGATTGTTTGGTTTAACTTTCTAAGCCGTTTTATTTTTTTATGCACTGTCATTATTTTATACTCCTTGGATTCTCGACACGACGAGGAAGGATACTTGTGAATGTTCAAATCCCACCCCCTACCAGTTAATGCTGTATTTTGAACGTCATATCCCAAACCTCGTTTGAAACAAAAACATGACTAGTGGGGAAAAAATAAGTGATGTCTTTTTAAATGCTCCTTTGCTTGTTTCAGTGGAAACCTTTCTGCTTGGGAAACTTGTAAGTTATATTATTTGTAGCGAGAGGGGGCAATTCTCTCTGTTTTTGTTAAACTACTCTCAAACCATTTGAAATCATCTTTGAGCTGGCCAGAAGGCAAACAAGCTTGCATTAAACACACCATTTTTATAAACTCCTCTTTCAGCCCTAAAAGAAGCACTGAGAAACGCAATCGTGAGCAAGAGAATAAATACATAGAAGAACTTGCAGAGCTGATTTTTGCAAATTTTAATGATATTGACAACTTTAACTTTAAACCTGACAAATGTGCAATCTTGAAAGAAACTGTGAAGCAAATTCGTCAGATAAAAGAACAAGGTAAGAAGACCAATTAATTGACTTTGACTGTTTTCTGTGTTGATTATTACTTTATTTTTGGCAAACCTGATAGTCTCTTCAGCTTTTCTTTAGCAAATTCCCAGGTTTTTTTAATCAGTAATGAAAAACGCTGTAATGTCATGTAAACGGAATGTGTTAAGTATCATGTTCAGTATTTTAAAAATAAGCTTCACAGAAAATTCAGAAATTGCCTGGAGAGAGGGAAAGTCAGTCAGTCCGACGTGTGCATCTAATGGAATTGAAATCAGTTGTGCTTTTACAAAAGTTACACTAGCAGATGGCTTTGGGGGAAAAATAAAAAGACTGCTTATATACTCTTACATGGATGATGGATCCATGTAAAATAGGAATCTTTTAGGAGAGTGGGGTATGAAAGTATTCTGCATCCCCCTTTTGCTTTCTTTTGTTGGTATGAATAGATATTGTGGACTAAATTATCTGCGTCCCTTAAATGATGACATCACATCCTCAACTACAATAGATTTGAAACTATTCTAATCTCTAGATAGGGTCCTGTTATAAATGTAAACCAGAGAACGTGACAGTTTTCTTCCTGTTCTTTGTCTAGAAGATTACTTTTGTATTTCTTTTCTCTTGATATATTTCCTATTTAAAGGAAAAAGCCCAAATCTTTTAGAAACTTACATGTTTGGAAGTGGGTTTTGTGGCACAGGTCTATCTGGGCAGGCATGAATAGCACTGCAGGTGTTTGGGGCAGATTCACATTCTTAAAGTAGGTAGGTGTGTATCATTTTTCTTTTAATGTAGAAGAATGCAATCACTTTATAAACTGTGTTTAGAGTGATTCCTTTGGTTTTCAAACACTTTAATTAACCTCTTTCACTTTTTCAGTATTCTGTGATTTCTGTGGGAAAATAATGCTTAGTTTTCCATACTGCATGTGTGAAGTTATAACAGTGGAGATTACACGTTGCATAATTTAGATACAGATTTATTTCTGAAACAAATAGATAAGTAGACCTGCAGTTTTAGACATCAGCCTATTCAAAGCTAAATGGAAAGTGGGAAGTGTCAAATTGTGTCAACTGCCTCCAAAATGGCTCTAATTGATTAATCTTCGGGAGTGTTCCTATTTCTCTCCTATTTCTCAGCTTGTTCTCTTCTTATTGCTATTAAGTTTCCATAATTTTCAAAATGGCTATTCTAGTGAAGTTGCCGTGCACCATATTGGAAGTATACCTCTTGCCCTGCCGCAGTGTCCATCATCGTTTTGCACCTTGCTGGCTTTTGGGATTTATTTTTTTTTCCTTCTTTTCTTTTCTTTTCTTCTTACTTTTCTCACTTTCAGTTTTGGATTTTTGTTTTGCTGTCACCAAGAGACACATTCTTCTTATCCTTACCTGAGAAGGAATATGGACAAAAAAATTGTGTTTTCCTGGGAAGTGGGTACACAGAGAAAAATCTGTTAGTTCACTTGGTAATTCTCTCAGCAGTTCTAGAACATCTAGTCTGAAAAATCTGGTTCTAACTAATGGCAGCTTTGGCAAATCCAGGGTTTTGTTGTTCAGGACCAATATCACAAAACCAGGTTTCATATTGTTATAAAATGTTCACACTTATCAGACCAGGTTACATGTAAATTCTTTTAAGCCATCGTGGGCCAGAATTGCACCAGAGCTGAATGTGCACCTCATTTTCTAAGCTCATAAAGTTTTGTTGCAAAAACAGCTGAAAATATAAGTCTAAAGGCAGACTAAAATGCTATGAATACTGTTTATTTTGACGGGTAAAAGTAGTTTGCAACCCTTGAGCAATAAAGATACTAAATTACTCTTTATGATGTTGATTAGTTGCACACCGTTCTTCAACTGAGAACAATTAGACTGTCTGATAACTGCTTGGGTCTTTACATAAAACTCATATCGAGTACAGGCTAGACTTTAAGCCTCTCTAAGGGGCATTGCAAAACACTGAGACCTTATAGTTGGTCATTAATAGCATCTCAGGATCTAGAAACAGAGATTAGAATATTTGAAATTATTCCTTCAAATTAACCTAAAAAATTTATACCAATTTCTACATAAAAGCTACATCTGTTTGCCATTAGAGCAAATCATTTTAAATGGGTTTTCCTTTTAAGAAAAAATTCACATGACAGCATATTCTGAAACACAACATTGCTTTGGAACAGGTATTTCATTAACAAATAGCACTCACATATAGTAAACATTCAAACTGCACAAACAGTGCAGTGCACCTATACTTCTGTCAAGTGCCACAAAAAAAACCCTGACCTAAGCAGGGCAAACAGATTAAAGACCTAATGAGGCTATCACAATTGCGGTCTCATGTGTTTTAGGTAGTTTATCACCTCGCATTGGGAATCCTGCACTTATATATATTCATCATTTAAATGCATTAACTTTTAGGTTGTTCCAAATCTTTTGGATTGTTTTTCCACTGCCGAGACATGTTAGAAGACCTTTACTATGGTCAAACACTTGCACTGTCTTAACACTATCTATTTCTACAACAAAGTCATGAAAATAATACTATACTTACATAAAGTGCCATGAGACTCAGGTTAAAAATCCTTCTTACAGTTACGGTGTTTTGTTGATTTTTAGTGTTAGATGAAATACCTGTAGGAGACAACTAAATTAACCTCCTGAAATTCCCACACAAACACAGACAAATTAAGATGGCTCAGTTTTTGCGCAATGGATCTGCTCTGCATTTCTTCAAAGACAGATGAGATTAAATTACTGAAAACTTATTTTACAGTTTTATTACTTAGGAGTTTTAGTAAAGAGTTCGAGTTTTTGAAATAAATACTAAAAATTGTACACAAATTTTCTTCTTTGTCTATAAACAGAATTGCACATTAAGATCTAATTACCTACGAAAGAGCAGTCAGTTATAAATACCTTGTAAAGCCACTGAAAGCAACAGGTTTTATAGCTGCTACTGAGATTTGACAAGGAGACTTTATTCTAGGTTCTAGGAATGAAAACGAGGAAGGAAGAAATACAGACTGATATTCATTTCCCATGTCGAGCTTGCTGGGCTGGTAGCTGAAAAAAGTAATAGATTTTTTTGCTCTAGTAATACTATGTAATTTAGTGCAATGTTATCCTGGTCTATTTTATATGCAAATACATATTTGCAATACTATCTCTGTTATCTTTATATCGTTTCTCACAGTGTATGCTTCAAAGATTCTTTAGTTGTGGTATGTTAGCGATTCGGTTTATTACAATTTGAAAGCAAGTTATAAATATATGCGTGTAACTGAATTCATTAGAAGAATTAAAGATATTTGGAATATGTAACCACTGTGTGTAGTTTTAAATGGGTTGTGAAATGTTTTTAGTACTTGGGAAAATGAAGACAAGTTTCTTTACAAAAGCTTAATTTTCTACTGAGGACCTTTACTATATTATCTTACGGTGATTGGATAGAGATTTGTGGATGTCCAGAGGAGATGAAAAATTGTGATTTTAGCATGAAGATGAAACAGAAGTTGTATTCATGTAAATCTAAAGTGTGTATTTCTACTGGGGATTTGAGACTTCTGTTTCAAGCACTTGGGGAAAACATTAATTCAGTTTTTTATTTATGCTGTAAAAGTGATACGAAATGGTGGTTTTAAGGTTGAGTTACACGGTACTGAAAGTGTAAGCTCGCCTGTTACTTGCAGTCTATGTTATGTTACTTTGAAAGTATAATAGTCATATATATTGCAGATGTGTTCATAATGTACACAGATGTGTACAAGCACAGTAAGTTCTGATTTGCACGTGCTTAATTAAAAAGGCTTGTTTTAGGCAAGTGTAAAGACCACTGGGGATAAATGTTCCATTATATGCCAGACAGCTAAGAAGCTATAAAGCAATTTGATTGTACTTAAGAAATATATTTAGTAAAATAGTGTCTGATTGATTTTAGGATCCTACCTTATTTTTAAGAAAATACTTCAGCACTTAAGACAGATTCATTTCGGTTGTATAAGTACTGATGAAAATGTTTTCTCATATCGGAAGACAACAAAATTCTGACAGCAAATAAAAGGAGTCTGGATTCTCTTCTTACAGTTAGTTTACAATTAGTTGAACTGTTTCATATCAGTCTCATTTGATTTCATACCTACAATATTCCTTTTCCTTGAATCTTGTCATCTGCCTGACTCCTTTTTTTCTTTCTTATTATTGTTTTGGTTGCTCTGTTCCCCTTCAGCTGATTTTTTTCCTTCTAGGTATTAAACAGGATATAAAAATGAAATCTTTGTCCTTGGTTTAAAGCTCTTTTATCCATCATGCTAGCCTCAGTCTCAGCAGGTAAATAGCTCACATTTTGAAGCAGAGACTATTTGTTACATTGCACTGCTTGAACATCTCCTGGTTCAGGCTTTGAAACCTCCTTTTCTTCATTATCTAGTTGTGCTTTTACCCTCTTCTCTGGATATCAGCAATGCAGTAGGTACAGAGAATACTGAAGATCACCTTAAGCTTCTTCAGCAGTTTCTCTAGCTAAGCAGTCTCCTCTGACCCCTTCAGTAGGAGTGCTGAAGAATGTGTCCTGACTTCAAGTACAGGACGTGGGTTTTTTTCTGAAGTCCCCTGAGTACCTTTTATTAAACTCCAGGTCTGTATCTATTATTTTTCTTCTTCTACTCTCCATGCCTTTCTGTTTTCTGGAACCTTTTTTAGGATGGCATCCACCTGCCTTACTTAGGCATATAACCTACTGTGCCAAAGTATTCCCAAATGAGATTTTATGTCTTGGTTCCATTTTCCTGCAGAGTCCAGCTTTCATGTGTCACCAGTTTTGTGTCCTGTAGATCAGCTTTTCAGTAGTAGAGGGAAGGGATATGAGGGTGGTGTTTATCAGTCCAGTTGTTAATGTACACTTTTGAGTTGTCAGATCTTGTTTTCCGAATAGCCTTACAAGGCAGACCTTGGACAGAATGAATCACCGTGTGAAAGCTAAACAGTGTTGGGAGAAGGAGAAGTACTTGGTGAGCAGAGACATGCAAGAGCGATGGAACCTGTATGAATTAAAAAAGAAGGCTTGTTGTTAATCATACATACCTTCTTTTTCTGATTTCACATTTGATAGCAAAACCAGTTTTTGCTTTCCCGTAGTAGGACTACTTTGTAATCACAGGGTCACTCCAGCAGATAGTCTACTGTTGCCTCCAGCGCCAATATGCAAGTAAAATCGCTTGCTAAAGGAAAACAGCATGATCTTGAAGCTGTAATGAGGTGTTACTTTGGCTGCTGCTACTTTGAATTTATCAGATCTGAATTTAGATTCATATTTCACAAGGTATTTAAGCAACTGCCTAACTTTAAGCAGATGAGTAATCCCTGTTAAGTCAGTGGAACTACTTAAAGGTTTAAAGTTATGTGCATAAATATCTTACCAAATCAGAATATTAAGACGAGAGTGTATGCAGACTTGATTTTTGTTTGGTTTTTGTTTTGCAAATATTTCAGTTGTCTATTTTGCTGTAATTATTTTTTTTATGTTAATCATATTTGAGATGGCAGGAGATTTAAAATTGATGCCAATTTTTGAATCTTTTTTTTGAAGGAGTTCTGCATGGCTATTATTATTTATATGTGCTGTACTTTCAGCCTGATAGGATTTTAAGACTGAATTAAGTGTCAGAGGAATTTGTGCTGTGAAGTCAAGCAATTTATGCAGAACATTTACAAAAAAAATCTATTACTGAATTTGCTTTGCTGTCTCCTCTACCTACAGCTGAGAGTGATGCACTGAAAATGGCTTTGATTTTCCTCTGTACATTGTAAAGCTTTTTGGCTAAATATCTACTTATATTGACTTTACTACTCGCATGCCTCCAGAGAACTACTGATTCACTGGAGATTTTAAACTGGTTTTAGGTAATGCAGACCATCAGTTTCTTTTCTGGCTCTGATGAAAAGTAGTCATTAGCCAGCAGACCCATCAAGTGGGAAATTTCCTGGGGTTTGCTTATTTTACTGGAGTTGCGTGTTATTCAGACTAGATGGCTTAGGCCTTATCTACACGTAAGTTATGGCATTTTAGCTGGACTAATAGTTTTCTGTGGAAGAAAACTGTATATATAACTATATTTCTGTTATAATTTAATTAACATGAGTTATGAGAGGAGTAGCTGAAGACACCTTCATCACATATAGCTGTGTCCACACTGGGCTCAAACTACTGAGAGAGTTGGGGTTGTTCAGCCTGGAGAGGAGGAGGCTCTGGGGACACCTTATTGCAGCCTTTCGATACTTAAAGGAAGACAGAGAGAGACTTTTTACTGAGGCCTGTAGTGACAGGCCAAGGGGCAATGGTTTTTAGCTGAAAGAGGGTAGATTTAGATTGGCCATAAGGAAGAATTATTTTTACAACGATGGTGATAAGACACTGGAACAGGTTGCCCAGGGAAGTTATGGATGCCCCATCATTGGAAGTGATCAAGGTCAGGTTGGACAGGACTTTGAGCAACTTGATCTAGTGGAAGATGTCCCTGCCCGTGGCAGAGGGAGTGGACTAAATGATCTTTAAAGAAAGCTCCCTTCCAACCCAAACCAGTCTGTGATTCTGTGATTCTCTTGCCTCAAGAAAACAGACAAAAATAGTCATCAAACTGGTAATCGAAATTGTGAAACCAGTGTAAAATCTATGCACTTAACAAGATTTAGTGGATTGTTGTTGTTTTTTCCTTCCTAATCATGGTTAAAGTCCTAGCTGCTGTTTTAGCATAAATATAGCCTTGTTCCACAAAGTTAATAAAACTGTTTACTTGTCATCAGATTAGGAGATGTAGGTCAATTTTGGTTTATTTTGACTAAGAGCAATAATATAGTGGTCCTAAAGACGTTGACGTGCAGGCTGCAGACTAACCTGCAGGAAATGAGGCAGCTGTTGGAAGCCCTGGTTCCACCATCCCTTGCTTTCCTCTTGGCCAGGAGTTCCCCTTCCCTCCCTTGCCCTGGCAGTAGCAGTTGTGCGGCTGTGTGGTGAGCCTGAGCAGGATTTTCGCTTTGGCCGGTCTAGTGAGGGAGGAAAGGATCTGTCTCCCCATGGGTCCTTGCTGGGGCCCCCTCCAACAAGGGTCCAAGCGTGCCAGCAATGACTAAGTTGTGGGCTAACGCCCTCAGCTGTCTTGGCGCTGTTGGGCATTGCAGGGTGTTGGGCGATGACTGTCACTTAACAAGACATGTCTCTTGTCCATAGACTTCAACTTTGTTGATGATGGGTGACTTCAGTTCTAGGGATAATTTGCTTGAAGTTTTAGACTGGAAATCTAAGCTTTGACTCCAAGTTGTGGCTCAAAGTTGAAGAGAAACTAAATGTTCACTCCTAATTGTTGAGACAGCAGGCTTTTTCAGGTAGAAATAGTAATTATTGGCAGGTGTTGCAGGAAAACTTGCTTGTTTGTTTTTCATACTACTTGTGTTTTGCTTTTCTTTAATTTTTATTGTCTTTTGTTTCATAACTTCTGAATGACCAAGAGAGAAAATCATTTAAATTAGTGGAGCATGGTTTATTTTATGTTCTGTAGCTGCAGAGGTGGTTGCAATCTAAGAGGTCTATAATGCCAATGTTGGGGAATGCCACAAAGGACTGACCTTCTTTTGCTAAGTTTAACATGCTTTGGGGGATGTGTCTCAAGTGTTCCCTCTTTGTTCTTCGAAGGAATATTTTCATTAAAGTTTTGTTTGTTACTTCAATATTTACTGATCATAGAATGGCCTGTGTATTTTTTACTTCTGGGAGTGTAGTAAAAATGTCTTGTATAAGAAAGATGCAGACATCTCTTCCTGAAGTTTAGGATTTTGGAGGCCACCTCCTTGCAGATAGTGTATTGTTCTCAGGCTGCATTTAAACTGTCACTAAGCACTTTAAACTTGAAAACTTTACAGTTTTTCTTTTGCAGTTTATCATGTAATCTCTTATGAACTGTAAACATCATAAATGCATTTAGCATTTTAAATTTGGGGAAAAAAAATACAGAAATACAGGCTGACATCCAGCCCTCCATGGTGTGAACTAAGCGCTTGAGTCTAGTGTTTCTCAGCAGCTGCTCTGCCTTCAGAGGTGTCTGGTCAATAAGAAATACTGAGTTTAGGTGCTAAAGAAGAATTGGGGGCTGCTGATTTGAGTCTTAATGTTTGTGTTTGTAGTGTCTTATTGCTGGAAGGTATGCTGTGTAAAAGGTGCTGACTGTAGAACACCAGGGCTTGCTGTGGGCTTTAGATTAGTGAATGCAATGTACTAATCTCAGCAGCATGTAAAGCAAGTAAATGAAGAAGGAGACTTCATGTTACCTTGACTTGTCTCTGTGGAGCTTAATTTATGGAATAGCAAATTAATTTACTGAGAGTAGTGATGATACTTCAGTCAAAATAAGATCATCTATTATAAGGAACCGAGCTTTTGTTACACAGCTTTTATCTTTTCTTTTTTACAGACTGCAGCCTGAAAAGTGATAATATAATATTTACTCACAATAGGGCGCAATGCCTTTCGTACCATGTTTGAATCCTGAAAACCTGTGGATTCACTGCACATTAAAGGGGTATTGATCAAAGGCTCCTCTGCGTTCAAACTAGAACCAAGATAATTGCATCTGTTCTAAGTCATGCATTTTGTTATTTCTGTAAAAGATTCTACATATGGACAACTGCACAGTTAGTTAGAAATAGGGGTCCTTGAATGAGAAATGACTGAGGATATGAAAGACAATTACTACTTCAGCTTTCAGTTTCTTTTATAAAAACACACAGTGTGCAACTGGGGAGAGAAACATAGACTCAAGTTTGAAGGATGACGTGGTAAACAATCAGTTCCTTGCTCCATCGTGTACACTGTTGAGCTCCTAGTGAATGTCCTCAGACAGATGGTTAGAGAGCCAAGACATATATACCTTCTGTTTCCTTTCATCATTAAAGTGTTCTGGCACGTCTATACGTATTTTACAAGATAATGGGTACTCTTGTGTGCATACTACCCACGCATGCTCTCCCTCTTCCCTCTGAAAGCAAACCACTCTTCTTTAGATTGCACAAGATCACAGCAGATATCAGAAGATGGAGACAGAAAAGTACATAAATTTAAGTTCTGCTGAAGTAGAAAACTTTCAAAGTAGATGCTCCATTACTCGAGATGCTCCAGATACTGCCATGTTATCTGAAATAGTATCCACGTGCCCCTTTGGAAGAAGCAGCAGTGTGGTACCTCTTGTGACTGAGGCTGTATTCATCTTGAATCAGAAAGACGTGTCCCTGCAAACCTTGCTTTGGTTACTGATGCAAAGAAAAATGGAGATACGAAGTGTGCCTGTCACGGAGGACTCTTTTAACAGGCAAAGGCAGGATAGGGCCTGACACCTGGAATCTGTGGCCAAATCCCACCCATACGTAAGGTGCAGATTCTTAGTGGAAAGTTAACTGAAATTTGAAGCAACTTACGGAAGAAATTGGTAGGTTCTACCAGCCCTCCTGAACAGATTTGAATGTCCTTCAAAATATATATTGTAATTCAGTGGAGGTTCTTGGCACAATGCAGGAGTCACTTGGCGAAACATTTTTGGGATGCGGTTAGACAGTCAGAGTGGTCCCTTGTCTTGTGTGATCATGAATAGCACTAGCCTTTTACTGGTACTTTTTCTTCTGAGGCTCAATTTCCTAGAAAGACTTGGAACAACCTGCAGTTCCCATGATCCTTCTGAGGGAGATGTCTTCCAGAGACAGGTTATTCTATGTCAAATTAGGTCTGGGCCTATGTTCAACATGGAAGAGGAAGCGTGCTTAAATATAACAATTGATTCACTTGGAAATGGAAAAAAAAAGAGGAGGAAGAGATGTCAAGGTTGTAAATTCTAAATATAGATCAGAAAACTCAGAGGGACCCTCATTTAGATTTTTCTTGGTTTGTTTGTTTTGGTGTTGGGTGGAAAAATATCGAGGTATTTTGTGCCAATAACATAAAATTCTTCCTGTCTTCCTTCTTTTCTACAAAACCTTTTACCTCCTTAGCTTAGGAGGAAATATTTGAATGTTTGAGTTTGTTTTTCTATCTTTAGTTATTTCTTAATAGCCCCCTTGACTTTTTACTCCCTGTCACTAGCTGTCAAAAGTGATAGTTTACGTAGAATGAATTTTCTTTGTATTTCAGCCTTTGCCGTTTTCTTTTCTCTCTTTTTTAATAGTTGTCCTGCATTTTGTTTTCCACTTCTTCCCCAGTTACATTCCCTCTTGCCTTCAGTGCAGCTTTTTAGCCGTAGTTTTGGGACCAGCAATTCTGTACCTGTGACAGTTTCATTCCATTCACTGTTGTCTCTCTGATACTAATTTTTCTCTTAGTGCTGCAGTAAGAAATCATCAAATCATTTTAGGGAATGTGACCAAACTTACTAATAAATCATTGAGTGTTACACTGATCGATATCAAGGATTACTGTGATTACCATTAAGCTTGGAATTTGAGTCACCGTCTAACTGCTAGAGATGCTGATTTTAACGGGACATTATAATACAGCTTGTCAGGCCATTGTGCTTAATGTTCAAAATATAATTATGTGTTTGCAGTTGGCAATCTAAAATGTAAAGATGCCCAGTAAGCCTTTTTTTGTTGTTGTTGTGTTTTTGTATCAGTGACACAGGCAGAGAAGCCAGTCCGTAAAAACTTTATTAAATGTAACTGAGGGAGGATATTGGCTTCCTCAGGGTCGTTGTGAGTTACTGTGTAAGAATACTCCTCCTTTCCCTGAGCTCTGTGATGGTCGTGGGCATTGTCATTCTTTCTTTCTGTGAAGCTCAGAATATATCCTTTACCTCAACAGCTTAAACCCTTTCCAAAGGTGGGGGTTTGGTTTCTTTTGTTGTTTTTATTTGTTTGGGGTTTTTTTGCTGGGTTGTTTTTGTTTTTTTTTTTAATAAGTACTTTGGCCCAGATCTACCAATGGCCTCAGATTTAGATACTTTGCTGAAAACCCCTTATCCTTAAATGTTTAGGTTCAGGCAGACCCATAATCCTGTGGAAATAACAACTATTATTTAAAAGGTCTCACCTGTTGGTGCTCTAATGGGAGAAGTGAGGAACAGGCACCCATGTTCCTTTTTGCAAGCGAGTAAGTAAATAGCAGAATGGAGGAAAAGGTTCTGGATTATTACTTCTGATCTGGTGCACAGAGTTGGCGGCAGACCTTCATGCAAAGGAGGGATATGACTGGAGTCAAACCTTAATCTTCAGCATTTCCTGGTTAACGCCACATTTGTTCAGCATACTCAATGTGACCATTGCCAAACTGGGGGCACCTCACTCCCAGCCTGTTCCACATCAGGACCTTGGGGCTGGTGAAAAGCAGTGAGGCTACAGAGCTGGCTACAGCAGCGCCCACCACCACAACATGCAGCATCCTGGGCACAAACTGGAGCACAGGAAATTCTGTCTCAACATGTGGAAAAAACTTCTTTACTTTGAGAGTGGCAGAGCACTGGAACAGGCTGCCCAGAGAGGCTGTGGAGTCTCCTTCTCTGGAGATATTCAAAATCCTGTCTTCCTGTCCAACCTGCTCTAGGTGAACCTGCTTTGGCAGGAGAGTTGGACCAGATGATCTCCAAAGGTCCCTTCCAACCCCTGCCATCCTGTGATTCTTTGATCCTTTCAAACGAGCAGCGAGTTGCCTGCAGTTAAGGGAACTGTTTTTAAGGCAGATCAAAGTTTCTCCTCAGAGGACAACTGATAAAGCTCACTAAGAAAAGAGAGAAAGCAATAGGGTTTGTGTTCAATTATTTTTCTGTTTAGGGATTACACTGACTTATTTTAGACTGGGTGTTGATCCCTACTTCATGATTCCGAAATAGAGAACAAGAAACTATAACGCCTAATTAATTAAGTTATAAGTGTAGTTCAGTCTACTGAAGGGAGCCCATTTGTACCTATCATTTTTATTAGCAGGCATTTTAAAATGTGACAGAACAAATTAATGTAATTGAGCTTAAAAGTGACTTTGTCTGGATGTAAATCTTAGCATCAAGATAAGCCAAACTTTTCTAGGGTAATGAAAAAAGATCTTATACTTTTGGAGAATATCTTAAAGGATACATGTTAATAGTCATTACCACCCTTCCAACAGCCACGCTGTATTCATAACGTACCTGAAATAATGTAGCCACTGTTGAAATATATGAAATGAATCTTAAACACAGTTTCATAAAGGATTTGCATTAAAAAATTCCTTCCTTAAAAAGCAAGAAGAGGGGCCCCAGCTTCTATTTCTGAACACTGGGCTATTATAGGAAGAAAACTTTACTTGTACTTAATGATTTAGAGCTTTTTCGTAAAAGATTTATCTACTACAATCTGGTCTATTAGAAGCAGTAGGAGCCCTGTTATCCATGTTAGCATGGACACATTAAATTAAACTTGTTTCTGTTCTTCCTTAGCTGTCTTCAATTATCTGTGCTCCATTTTGGCCTACGCTTTATTATGGAAACTTTTTTCTTTCATG
Source organism: Anarhynchus alexandrinus (assembly GCA_008711295.1). Taxonomy (NCBI): domain Eukaryota; kingdom Metazoa; phylum Chordata; class Aves; order Charadriiformes; family Charadriidae; genus Anarhynchus; species Anarhynchus alexandrinus. The sequence goes on along the minus strand of VUYV01000173.1, from coordinate 1,811,007 downwards.
GGCTCATAGGGAGCCTATGATCCATCATATTTCTTTTTTTTTTCCCCCATATTAGGTCTCTTGAAAACTTTTGCAGTCGTCGATGGCAATTTATAAAAGCAAAATATCTTTGCCTGTTGTTGTGAATGATCTGGTGTGTCACAAAGATTTATCATCAGCATCCTAAAATAAAGAAGATATTTTGTAATCATGGCGATGTGGCATTCGAAGAAAGGGAGTCATCTGTTTCCTTTTAACAGTTGGTTGAGTACATAAGAGTGAGGCTTCAAGAAATGGGGTCTGGCTAGATCAATGCAGCTTTGCAGTATGTTATTTTGGCCTAAGTTTTGGAAACCTATATGTTTAATTAGCTTGGCAATTGCATCTGCAGATTCTAGTCTAAAGAGTATTAACCCTGTATCTTTATTTTCAAAATCTTGCCTGTGTTTTTACGCGTCAAAGAACCAACTGGAGAGCTGTTAACTTTTGTGAAAGCAATATATTATTTCTGAAACAGTGATGGAGCCCTGTTTTGAACAAAATTATCAGATTCTGCCATACTTCTTGTCTTTGAAAACATCAACTCAGCCAAAATGTTAAAGAACATCAGGCTCCCACCATTTAGACATTCATATTAATGCTGTTTTTAGAGATGAATTATCAAAACAAGAAGAGGTTACTCATTAAGTAAATATCTAACACTTTTAAAATCGTAAATGCCAAAAAATACAGTAAAATTTTCTGTCCTAATTCAGTACATACCAAAGAAAATAATTACTCTGTTAAATAGAGTGATGCCAAATATTTGTATCTAATATTTCAGTGCAGAGGTCAATTAGCTTGGCTCTTTCTTTTGAAATTCAGCCATATTAACGTAAGAGATTTTAAGTCAACGCTGATGGATGTGTGGCGTTTGTTATCATGTACAGTTGAGTAGTTTACATGAGTGTTTTGAAGTCATCTAAATACCAACAGCGGCAAAACTGTTTCCTGGATATGTAAGTGTTTGTGTATACAGCTGCAGATACATATATTTGAATCTGCTTATCTGATTCCAGAATAGAATAATAAGTGACTGATTAAATTGAGCTTATTTGGGGGTAAGGCACTGATAGCCAATGTACTTGATCTACCATGTGTACTCCTTTGTTGTGTAAGTACTGTATTTTAGGCACTTACAAAATATTCTAAATTACACCACAACCAGTCAGAGCTTTGAAATTATACCAGTTACTACGCGTTCCTAGGAAGTGTAAATGAAAAAAAAAAAAAACCCAAACCAAACACCACACCCCAGCATTTAAAAAAGCATTTTAAACCAGTGAAAATTATAAATTCTTAGCACCATCCTGGATTTTGGTCTTTTGGTAGGGAAATCTCCTGGGCAGGCAACACCTTTGATGATTAATTTATTTATGCTCTTTCTCTAGCCAGTCAATATACACTGGAAAGATAGTGGTCTTTTTGGAGAAAAGAGAAAGAATATAATTTAAAACCATAGGAATATATACACACACACACGTGCATTTGATTTATCAGTTTGCAAGTTAAGCACACGCTTTCATTTTATATAAAAATGTATGTTGAATGTAATCAAATATTTTAATAAGCTAAGACATGTCTTAAAATTCTGCAGGAGCAAAACTACACCCAGTTATATTCCTGTCTACTTTTTTTGAAAACTTAGTGGAAAAGTTCAATGTTGCAGCGTGTCCAGGGTGTCCACAGGTGAAGGTTGTGATGGAAGCTTAATTCCACATTCAAGAGATCTTCATGAAAAACAAGTTTCCACTCACCATGTGGTAGTTTGACGTATCCTCATAGTTTAAAATGAGGCATGGGTTGAGAAGTAGTTTCTGGGTCCAGGGTTGCTTTTAGTCTTAGTTTAGATTTCCCTTAAATGGTAGGATGACAGTTGTCCTTCTGTGTCTTTACTGATGAATAAAAATACTAGAAATAATCTCAGCAGGGAGAATATTTTACTTGCTGTGTTGTTTTGTATTTTTATTGCATGCTGGGGATGAATCAAGCCGTTGTGAATTTGGGGTCCCGGACAGGACACTTTATTCTTCAGTTAAGTAGCAGCAAGTGGGTTGTAATTCTGGGTTTTACTTCAGTCTCCAGTCCCTAACTTATGAGAAACTAGCGACCTTCTGAGGTAATTTCATGTGTGAATAATCTCTGCCACTGCATTAAGTAGATAAATCTGGGAATAGTAGGTACATATTTCTGCAAATAATGCCATTTCTGTAAACAGCGTTGTCACTTTTAGTCGCCGCTGTTAAATCTGAGAGTTAGCAATCTTTAGAGAAGCTGTTTAAGTGTATTTATAGAGGGTGAGACTCGGGCTCAGAGCTCTGAACGGAGCCGTGTGCCGGGAGCGTGGCGCTGCGGTACCCCAGCTCACGGGGCTCGGAGCCCACCGGCTCCTGGGGTGAGGGGAGGAAGGAGGGGCCACTTCCATCTCTGCCACCTGTTCTCTTCCTCACTTCCCAGGAGTAGATCATTGAGTTTTGTAATAACAAGAGAAAAAAGGGATTGTAGACATGATGATGGAAAAGACAGGCAAAATGAGAATGAGGAAGAGAAGAAACCAAGGAAAAGGTAGTAAAATGCATATTAAAGTATTTAGCAAAAATAACATACAGAGATACCAGGCTTCTTTCTGTCCAGCGGTGAGATATTATTGGTGAGTTGAATTTCATTATTTTTGTCCTTGTTCCAGTTTAACTTAGCTGGGGGCAATTATTTCTCAGGCAGTACAGAAGTTGTATTGGGAGACAAAAATGCTGAACTGTACGAAAAAAAAGAATGATGGAGAAATGTCAAAATTATTAAGAGAAATGAAACTAGTATTAGTTTTATGTATTATTACTTCCATTTGTTGCTGTTCCTAAATCCATCATGGCTTTTCCGTGCTTGTTTTACTTTCAGTGTCCATGAAAATTCTATACGCTGGCTACTGCTAATGAATTTTCTAAGAGCAGACATCACTCAAAGCTTGAAAAGCTCCGTGAATGCTTACCTGTATTTGGTGTTTTGATGAGAATGCAAAGCTTTTCGTAGAGCTAGTGTCTTCCTGATGCTTCTTTACAGCGGGAAGGTGGGGCAGGTACGTGTGGGACGGGAGAGCAGCGGTGCCGACTAGAAGTTGAAAACACCGTGAAGAAGAAGAAATCGCGGTGGTGTTAAGTGCTGTTACTCCTGAACGAGTAACTGAGCTTACAGCTTTCTGAGGGCTTTTCGCTTAAGCCCTGGGGTCACTTACCATTTAAGTGTGCTTCCAGCAGCAGTAGTAAATACGAAGCTAAACCGGGGGGGCGTGATGAGCGGAGCGGGGCATGGGGAGGCATGGGACGCTGCTGGGCTATGTGGGCAAGTGGGCCCGCAGCCCTTTCCAAGCGAAGGGGAGGCGAGCGGTGCTAACAAGGGGGCTGTGTGTCAGGGAGGTGGGCAACGCTGTGCTCTTAGATCACTCGCAGTGAATAAACGTGCTGAGAAAAAGTGCAGCTGTGCTTTTTTAATATGCACTGCAGGAGATTTCAGCAGCCTGATGATATATCGTGCATTAATGTTGAAAAGATAAACACATTTGGAGAGCACAGGAAGGCCTTGTGTTTTTATGTTAGCAGAATGCTTCCTAATGAATAAGAACGTGCTGCTGGCTTCACAGAGCCATATGGCAGCTTTTCTAATTTTAGTTCGGTGCAGATGCATAATTCTCCCTTGTTTTACCTCCTAAAACCTTCCTGAGATGTTGCATAGCTTTTCCTGTAAGACTTGATCTATAGTTTCTGGGGGAAAAAATGTATTCGAGAGTCTAATAGCTTCTTTGCTCTGGACAGATGTATGCTGTATGATGAAAGAGCAACCTCACTACATAATCACTTCCCTAAAATAGTAGCTAACTTTATTCACAGGCATGGGATAAGCTGGTCTTAAAATTGATTGCTGAAATACTTGCTATTTCTTAGGCACTGGTCTTTTGAAAAATTGCTTGCTTTCAGAGAGAAAAAACAACTTATGTCGAGGCGATGGGAACTGGGTAAGAAACGCGCATGTGGATATGAAGTTCCATGGGACCCATGGATCGCAGTGCTTTGAATTACGCAGCTACAAGGCAGAGCTGCTTTCCTGTGGTTAACCAAGCATCAAAATAACTTACACGTTCTTCACTGCTCTGCTTCATCATGTGTAGTGATCCAAAACTATTCACGTTACCAAATACAAGCTTTCTTTTTTGTTGGTTTTTTTTTCTGGGTTTTTATTCAAGTCGATATATTTGAAGGTACTTTTTGTATAGCCCTGTCCATTACCACAGTCAATATCATTACTTAGAAATAGTGATGCACAGATGTTACTAAATCTAACATTTCAAATATTATAAAATCTAATACTTAAAACTGTAATGTCCACTAAAATTTAACTTTCTATAATATGTTAACATTAGTTTTTAATACTATATCTATCCTTATCTTTGGCCAGTAACATACTTTTACTGTTTCCTTGTTTGTTTGGATTTTATTTTTGCATGGCAATTCAGGAGAGGTCAGGACCACACAGTGTAAACTTACAAACATGAATGAGGCAAGATAAAAGTAGTTGGCTAATGCATACAAAAATGAAGAAGATAATAAGTTGTTTTCAAGACAGTTGCAGTGTAAAGTTTAACAGCATGTTTAAACATTATATAGCATTTACAGTCACTTTCAAGTGATATTGCTGTTACTGTTATAAGGATCTTTCTTGATTTGTGTGATTTTTCTAATGTGTAGAGTTGAGCTTCCTAGTATCCCTCATAATAAATCTCTTTGCTTACTTTTTTTTACCTATTATAATATAAATGAGAGTATATGATTTGAGATGGGTGTGACATTTCAGTAGCAATTCCAGAAAATTCTGAAGAACAGGAATTATATAGGGCACCTGAGAAAACCTGTTTTAAGCAGTATTGGATAATAAATTTGACTTTGCCTGTTCTTTGACCTTTTTTCTCAGCAGTTTGTAGAGAATGGGTGCTGCCCTGCCCAGGGTTTCACCAGCGTCTCTTTTGCTCCTCTTGTTCTATGAAAAACCTTAAGTGTTTCTCCTATGAAAAATAAACTAAATGTGTGTTGGTGCAAATTTTCTCTTTCAGATTACACTTCATCTTTTTGCTGTCCCTACAGAGGCTACAGTTTCGTTCTTAACTGTGAAAATGCATTTTGGTTTTGCAGAGAGCAACGAGGGGGAAATATTTCTGTAGCCGGTTTCATTAAGGAAGCTGGAGTAGAGCTTGAATGCAGACAAAGAGAGCTTTTCAGGTGGTTCAGCTGGTCCTGCCTGCCCACCTGTAGGAAGGGTGGGTTTGAAACATGACCAAGAGAAGGCGATGCCCATCAGTAGCACTCCTGAGTCTGCTGTCAGAAATCCAGAGAGAACTGACATAGCTTGAGTTGGGAAGATGGAAAACCAGGAAGGCTTCCGAAGTTAAAATGTAGCAGGAGACTTCAAACTATTGCTTTTGGCTTCTCTTTCTCCGACTTACAAATTTCTGTTAAACTAATGTGATTTCACAAAGGTTTGCTTTCAGAATCTGGAATGAGCTTCAAATAAAGCTTGAGGCTTTCCCACTGATAAATTTGTCAGAAAATATTTGAGGGTTTTTCCCTTCTTTCTTCTGTATATTAACGTAGAAAAGTAAATACAGTTTATGATCACTAGGAAGATGCCCAATTGAAAATATTAATATGTATTTTAGTATATTACTGTTTATACAATTGTAAACATATCCACAGTTTAAAGTCTAAATTACACACATCACTAAAATGCTACATAATTGGATGTATATATTCTGTGTAGTATCTCTCTCAGGAGTACTTCTATTTTATTTAAATTTTTTTTCTCTCTTTAGGCTAAACTCTTAATTGAGCGGAGCTAATAATTATTTCATGTGCGTGAAGTTTATTCCGCTGTAATTTAGATAAAATATGCTTGATCCCTGGTAGCCATATTCATAAGGATGGGGCCGGTTTCGAATTTAACGCTCCCTCTCTGTTGAAACGCCCGGGGCCAATGCTGAAGCTTAACCTCCAGCAGAGAATTTGCGTGGGGAGGTGAAGCCATGGGAAGCCTCTTTCCCCCCTGCTCACTTCCTCCACCGGCACAAGGCTGTATTTCTCTTTCCACACTAAACCTCCGCTCTTTTTTTTTTTAGCCCCCGTGCCCATAGGATGCCTGGTAACGCTTTCCCGGCGTTTTACCTTTGAACAGGGGCATCGCTGTTCCAGGAGGCAGCACTGCCGGAAGGTGCGGGATCAGGGAACCGGCTCCCGCTCTCCGTGTTAGTGGCCGCAGTGGAAAAACGTAGCGGCTGTGGTTAGTCACAGGGTAATACCAGCAATTCCCGTGGGGCTGGAAAAAAGGCTTCTGAGAGGCTTTGCGAGGTTGGGCCTCTGCAGCTATTTTCCTAACCCCTAGCATTCAAAAATCATTAATCTAGTGCAGAAATAATAAACTCTCTGTGCTTTTGATTTGCTTGTAGGGCCCCCAGTGAACCTAAAAAAGATAGGAGAAGTAAAAAAAAAGGAAAAGTAAACTTTACATTTTTGCACCACTACTCAATGCCAGAAGCTGGAACTGTTAAGAAAAACAAAAAATACTGATTCGTGATAAATGCGCAGGTGTTGTCAGCACTAGAAATTCGTGTATCAGTTATTGTTTTTTTCCAGCCTTCCTGCAACAAATTTTTGTTCGCAATTAGCCCCACGTGCTGTATCACTGAAGAGATTTGCGTTTCAAGACGTTCCCCACGGCTGTCTGTCAGGACAACCCTGCTGACAGGGTTCGCGCTTACTTTTCCTGTATGTGCTGATAGAGTCTTCATGAGGGGCTTTGTAGTTTAGTCAAAAATGGATAATTTGCTGCTCAGCTTAACATTATCACTAGCTGCACTTCATAGCATCGACATAAATTACTGCTGGTCCTACTCAGAGGCTGTCTGAGGCCATGGTTTCCTATACAATGCCACTTAAATAAATGTATAGGGACCTCTGTGGCCTGAATGTGTAGCCTCTTCTAAGCTCTCTGGCCATGTAACTTCTTACACGATTAAGTTACAGATCCAATTATGAAGTCCGTCATATTGGAGCACTTGTGTTTTACAAAGCTTTTCGGAATGCCTAACCAAACGTCATGAGTAGTGTACTGTGTTTATTGATCCCACAAAGGTGTTGGGCCCTCTGCGGAAAAGGGTGTCTGAGGGAAAAGGAAATGGAGAGGTCGAATGGTTGTGAGGGACAGCTGATGAAGGAATGGAAGTGGTCAGAGATCAAAGGGTCGAAATGGAGAAACATCAAACCAGAGGGGAAAGCAGCCGCTGTCAGGGACTGGATGTGAGGCTCGAGACATCCTTGGTCTGTCCTGGTATTGCAGCTTCTGTGTTGATGACCGTTACAGTGATTAAAAACTTTCATCTTTTCATTTGTTTAATACCTCACCTGTGTGCATAGAAGAGAACAGTTGTTTTTGTAGATTTCTTACTGGTGGTTTGTATGAAGTCTGTGCTTGTAAGAGTGAAAAAATTCTTCAGCAAATGTTTTGTATTATGTGAAAAATCATCAGTTAAAGTAGTCTTAACTCAGTGAAGCTGGAAATGCTGGGTACTGAATGTGCTTGCCGTATTGCAGCCCCTCCATTTCTAGCACATGGAGTATAATCCCATGTTCTTCGATGCTCACGACGGTATCAATGGCTGAAGCAGTGAGGGGATGACAGCAGGAAGCTGATATCCGTAACCATTATAATATTTTGCAGCGCGAAACCAGGGATCACTTTATGCTACCAGGAACAGATGGGAAACAAATATCATCACTGACTTTATTAAAAGCTCAACCCTATTTTTAGAATCTTTCAGAATTCTTTCACAATTTTTAGAATTGTTTTCAGTATTGTATCATCATATGGTGCCAACTCTGCTATATTATAGTATGGGAAGGATTGTTCATTTTTTACAGTTACACCTAATCTCTGCTTTTTGCCAAAAGAAGATTAAAAAAAAAAAAAAATCCCACTGCAGTCCTCAGTCCAAACCAGAAATACTAATTTTGTATCCTGGTGAGTTTAAGTGGCAGAGGATGGGGTTAATAGTTATTTCTAGCTTATTTATTTCTATCAGATTATGCTAATCAAAGTGATTTAAAATTATTCCATTAGTTGCAACAGTCCATCTTCAGAACAATTTTGTTTCATCATTATTCACAATGGTGTTATATTGTATATGAACACATGCTACGAGACAGCTAGGATTTTCGTGACTCTCTTTTTCATGAAAGCAAGAAACTGTAGAAATCTAGGATGAGACAGCCCAAGTGACCAAAGCCTTATTGCCAGCAGGTGATCGCTGATAGGAGAACACGCAGGGGTTCTCAGAAGTAGTTCCTTTACTGTATGTCTAAGCAACATATATTCACGCTGACCTTATCACCTCTGCCGAGAAAGGAGTTCAGAGGAACTTTGGCTGCTGTGCTGCAGATCTACAGATAGCAGAAAATACTGTGCGATTGGATACATTTTAATTTGTATGACTGATGCTTTAATTTTCACTAAGGGTGATTTTCCAAAGGCCCTTTGCTCCATCTGCATGAGGTACTTTCAGTAATTCCTACAATGAATCTTCTTCTGGTTTGTTGTTGTAGAAGGCATAAATTCTTGTTATCATAATTTCAGTGTGCTTTCGTGTTTATTAAAATAATCTATTGCATAACATTAAAAATAAAAAATCTTTAATCATTTTTAATATTGTAAATTGCAGTATAGCCCTAGCTTTTACATAATTGCTTGAAAAATAATAAAATAATGTTTTGAGAGTAGAACAAGCAACAAAAAAAAAATCACTCGTTTCATTAACTTATAATGTAAAATATGTATTTTGTATAGTGTTTTATTACTTCACCCTTAACAACCAATATCATTCTTGGAATAGAAAAATTAATACAGTCCATTACTTGATAGGAATTATAAACTCTCTTGATTTGAAAGTTCTAGTATGTATGAATATCCCTTACATTTAGAGCTGGGTATGATCTGTGATACTGTATATAACATATTGTAATATGTGGCATTATGCTCTAGAAACCTTAAATCGTTACTTCCTTGCCTGTAATTTTCAAATGCAGCACTTGAAATTGTATGTAGTTTTAATAACATATTGGTAAATAAGGCAGTATGAAAATTATGTGATAGTAAAAATGTGGGTGGAGGCATGGGAACAGAAAAATGAGACTGCTGTTTCTCAGTACTGAAACAGTAGATTGCGGACTTATGTTTTTCCTTCTAAATATAGCGATCGTGGAAAAGTTGTGCAGCTGTGAGCTTTGCATGCTCTTTTAGATCAGTCTCTTAATACACCTGATCCTGGTTCTTGCTCCTTGCACCTTCGTGAGGAGTCCTTGTCTTTGCTCAGTGTTATGTTTTATAGTTTAGTAAAATGTCTAGCAGAGCAACAGCAGAAATTGTTTCTTTTGTGTCATAAAACTTCAAAACTCAGAAGCAAATATAGTGGTTATGCTTCTGTTGAATCATTATGGGAGACTATTTAATCTCATTTTCAGAATTACTGCGCTGTAACCGTTTCATAGCTGGTCTCAATACTCTGTGGGCTCTTACTCCATCAGAGAGCACTGCTCTGTCGTTTAACACATAGTTTTCTTTATTGCAGAAAAAGCAGCAGCAGCTAATGAAGATGAAGTGCAAAAAGCAGATGTATCATCTACGGGTCAGAGTGTCATTGACAAGGATGCACTTGGACCAATGATGCTTGAGGTGAAGAGCACAAAATTCCTTTATTTAAGCCAGTTCTGCTCCCCCTAGGATGAAGAACAGTGTAATGAAATGAAAAAGTGCATTTGGAGGTCGCTGTAAAAGAATGGTCAAGAGAGAGAAACCATCCTGGCTACGTAGGATTATGTCATTTAAGAGCATGTTTAAAGCAGCATATTTCTATTGGATTCACTGATGAAACTCTTTTTAACATGGGGTGGGGAGAGGCAGAGAAAGAGATAATTCTGCTGCTTTGTTAACATGGACAGCTTGAGGGGCTTCACTTGGTAGCAAGTCTTGGGTCTCTGCATGTGCATGTTTTATTTGTTCTTAATCATGATGGATTTGGAAGACCTGTTGTACCTAAACATTGACTTACATATACAGTAGTATACACGTGAATAATACTTCCTCTTAAATTGCATGTCATTGCTGTACTGTTTTAATGGCTTATCATTTCAGCACTTACAGTCTTCCCTCTAGAATATGAAAGTAATCTAGGAGAGCTTTTCAAGATGTCTATTTCAGTTTGTTCAGTTAAGATTTCTGTCTGATTTTAGCTGTTATTTTGATATCCCAAAAGGCTGCATGGTTAAAAACCTAGCTTCTAAATGTATTAATAGTAACGTTGAGTAGGTATGTTATCTGGGATCCTAATGTCATATGCTACTGTCCTTTGGCACTACTGCTTTATCTACTTAGGCTCACTTGCAAACTGTTTATTCCTGTTCTGACTGTGGGCTTTATCTGTAAGGAAGAATAAATGTTGCTTTAGATAAAACAAAACACAAACGCTGAATCAAGCTCAAGGAACCGACTTTGGCAGAAGCATATTTATTCTGTCATTTCTGAATATTGCAGAAGCAAGGTGCATATTGTAATAGTTTTAAGTATTTGCATTGTTTTTCATGATTTGTTACATGAAAACATAGCTTTCGGTACTACGTGCAAAATAAAGGCTCCAAAATCACAGTACTAAACAAAAGGAAGATTACACAGATTGAAGTGAAAACATTCTTCTTTGAAAAGTGGGGGTAACATATCAATTGATTTAATTTAATATTTATTATACATGCTTACATTTTGGTTTTGCTATCAAACAAGGTTAAACATCCATCTCTTACATTGCTATTCTAAAATTTAACTTCCTATTTATTTAGTTGTAAGAACCTGTTTTAATCACAGGGAAAGTAAGGATAAGATTTTTTTTTTCCTGGCTTATCTTGCATGATTGGCTGTTGCAGCAAACATGACATGTAAAATCACCCGTCTGTTCCATTATTCCATTTAATTTAGTTTTCCTTCACAGTAAAACCATTGCATATTAACAATGAAAGATTGTAAAACTAAATTAATAAACTGTGGTCCTTTTGCACTAAGAAACTTAAAAGGACTGAAAGTTGTTATACGTTTACTGTGAAAAGACTACAGATACTTTCTTTGTGGCTTTATCTACTTAAGGAAATGCAATTAAGTTATTTCATCTTTACAGAACCTCTTTATACAACCTCTTCAAAAACCTAGCCTTTTCCATTGCCAAATAATAATAAAAATGGCAATGCTGATGAACAGTTTATTAGTTGATTCAGTTTAGAAATGTAATTGTCTGTTTTTATTAAAGAATAAAACTGAGGAATCCTCAAAATGGTGAGCGTTTCCAGCTGAAGAGAGAGAGTAAAATTCATCAGGCAGCTGCCCCTGAGGAATATTTTAACATATTTCTTGGTTAAAGCAGAAAGTAGATAGGAAGAGAGGATGAAAAAATAGTCAAGAGAGATCTGACAACGTCTCAAAGAACATAAATGTATTTTCCATTCTAGTATATCATCTAAAGTAATATCTGTTCTCTTGTTTTCTGTTCCAGCATGTTGTCCATTACTTGTTTCCCCATTGTACCAATAGCTCTGGATAAAAGTTTTTTTGTTGTGGTTGCATACATGTGGGGACAGAATTAAGAAATTATTGCAAAAGTGGAAGCTTCTAAAAATTTAAGTGGCTTGGTGCATTAACTTCCTCAAAAGCCTGCTGCTGCCTACCTACAAGATTATTTTATTAATAGAATAGAAAGAAATGGGAGACTGGCATATAAGGCCCTGTGTTGCTTTAGGCTCAGATGACCATTTCTGTGGTCCACCCAAGAAACAGCTGGGAGGAAATGGCACAGAGCACTTCCTTGCCAAAGAAGTGGCTGTAGTAAGAAAATAGTAGGGAAAACTGAAGATTATTGTGGGATGCCAGTAACTCTCATAATCTCTTGCTTCTCATCTCTGTCTTTGAAAGTTTTCTGCTTAGGACTCCGATAAACATCTGCTATGGCTTTGGTTTTGCAATCCCTTTGAATTGATGTAAGCGTGGACCACTGCCAAGCAGAATGGTTCAGCCAAACCCACACCCTTCTGCCAGCTCTGAACGCCGTGTGGTTTCATGGTGGGCCAGTTCAGGGGACTGATGTGGCTAGCATCTATTTTTTTTTTCTTGTGTTTGTTTTCAGCCAAATCAGTTCTCTGGTCCAGCTCTCCATATCCGCAGACAGTGCAGGGAGCTGTCGTGATGTAGAAAGGACTAAACCGAAGAGGTCATGCTTACATTGGCTTCAGCCTCAATTCATTAAATCTTGTAAATTAAAATTTAGTTAAACTAAATATTAGTCAGCAGGAAAATGTCATGAAAGCACATGGCAAGGAGGGAGCTCTCCAAAGAAAGTGAATTAACCACAGGAACCAAGAATGATCAGAAAGGAAAACAAGGCAATGATGAAAAACAAAGTCAGATATTGGCATTTGTGACAATTAACTGGAGAAAAAAAGACCTAGTTTATCTTAATTTAGAGGCTCAGCCACTCTGCTTGTGTGTTGTGGTTTCACTATCCCTCCCCTTTAGCAGAATCATTAACTAACTTAGTTTGGAAAGGATCTCCAGGGCTTGTGTAGTCCCACCTCCCACTGCAAGGAGGTCCAACTACAGTAGGTGGCTCAGGTTCGAGTCCAGCCAAGGTTTGAATATCTCTGGAGAAGGAGATTTCACAGCCTCTTTGGGCAGCCTTTTCCCATATCTGACCACCTTCATGGTGAATTGTTGTTTTTTTCCTTGTATCTCCATGAAGTTTCCTGTCTTGCAACCTGTATCTGTTGCGTCTTGTCCTTCCCTTGGGAACCTCTGAGTAGAGCCTGGCTCGGTCTTCTCTTTAGCCTTCTGCTAGGTGGCTGAAGACAGAAATAAGATCCCTCCTTAGCCTTCTCTTTTGTATTGTCTGGATTAGCTAACTGCTCAGTAGGGTACAAAATTTTTAATATGTATCTGTAGCCTGAGGACTTGAGACCTGCCTGCTAAGACCAATGCACAAGTTGTACAGTATACAAGTTTGATCATATCAAAAATGCCACATGCCTGTATATGCTTGCTATGGCAGCTCCACCTTGTTAGACTGTTTTGCAGTGAGCTGAGTTCAGGTTTAGTATGGGTCCACTCACTTCTAATTAACCCATAATGAATCACGCGTTGCCTGTTTTTCTGACTTGTTTCCATCCATGGAGATGCTATAACCAACAACTGTTCTAGTGATTTCCTACCAGTCCTTAAGATAGGTGAATAAATCAGGCAAAGCTGCAGAAGTCTGTATGGGTTAATTATTAATTGAATGCTTAGACCAAAAGCTTCGGTGCTTTAAGTTTAAATGTATCCCCCTTTATCTGCTTATATGACATAAAGTTAGAGGGATATATTCTGAAATATTTCTGCCATCCACAATTACGCTTGCATCTTAAGGAAAAGAAAGTTTGCCTGAGAAGTGCTTACAGATACTCAAGTTTTACTTTATCCTCATCAGGTAGAAGTGATGTATTTGGCTTAGGCTTCAGATAACATTCAGCAGATATCTTGGAAAGAATGCTGCAGCTAGGTTGTCACCGTCACAAGAGATAAGGGGGGAAACCAATCAGCAGAAATGACTAATTTAGACACTTCCCTGCAGAAACTTTGGAATACCACGGAGCTGAGTTGAAGAGGTGAAAGTCTGGTTCCTGTTCCCTGGATCATGTGTGGACTGAATTAAACTGGTGTCAAATAAAAAAAAAAATGAAAGCAGTCCTGGGAGTAGGGACTAAAGCTGCTCCATCCTTGCTGCTCACTGCCTGCTCTCAGCTCCCTTTGCCCTTCTCTGCTTTTAATCCCTGGCATTCCTGGCTGCATGGGGCCTCGCTTCTATGAAGATGCACAGCTGGCAATGGGGAGAGAACCTTTCTATTTCTTTCTGCCAGTGTTTTCCTTGCCTTGCACTGGCACATCTTGTGATGTTTTCCTGGGATCATTCTCCCTGTGCTGCATAGAGGAGTGAACAGACTCTAGGTTTAGCAGAACCAGCTTCTGGTACAGGTTTCTTACTTCATAGGCAGGCAGATAGGTAGCAATCTCTTCCATTTTTGTTGGTTGGTTGTATTTCTTTCGTTTTCATGTGTGGGTTTCATTAGTTTGCAAGATGTGCACCTTCTGTGCTTTTACATTGTTTTGATATAAGTAAGATTAGATGCTCAACCTGAAATGTGTCCTCTGCTATCACAGACAAGAATATAAGAACTGGGATGGATGCCGAAAGATTCAGCTATGTCTTCTAAAGGGAATATTTATTTTCTGGGTATCTTGTTGTGAATCTGATTGTTTGTTATTGTGTTTCTCTCTCTTTCTCTTTTTCTCTTTCTCTCTCTGCCTTTTTTCCCCCCTTTAGGCCCTAGATGGGTTCTTCTTTGTAGTGAACCCGGAAGGTAATGTTGTGTTTGTTTCTGAGAATGTGACACAGTACCTAAGGTACAACCAAGAAGAGCTGATGAACACAAGCATATATAGCATCCTGCACGTAGGGGACCACAATGAATTTGTCAAAATCCTGCTGCCAAAATCTTTAGGTACGTATCTTTTCCTTATATCATACCATTATTTATTTACTTTGGTATCATAAATCAGCATTTCAATACCTTAAGTTAATGTCCTTCCACTACTTACAGTTTCATCATATACACTCTATTTATTTTTAATGTATATATTGGCTGTATGAATGATTAATATTATTCTCAAAAGCATCCTCCACTCTTTTCAGATTGTTCTTTGTTAAAATTACGCTTAGTAACTCGTGTTAGCTCATATTTTTAATGGATCTCCAGAGTGAATCACTAAAAGACAGCATTAGCTATGTGAACTCTCTGTTAGTTCTCTGTCTAGGCTGGTTATTCTAAGAATGGCCCAAGAAAGGGGGAATATAAAAGAAAAATCAGAAAACTCCTTATGTTCGAATTTTTATTTCAATGTTTTTAGTCTCACCAATATTTATCCTGGTCTTTCAAAATAGTGTTGTTAGTTGCAGCCATTTTTGGATGCATATTAATATTGGTTTTAATGTCATTGGGTTTTGGAGGAGGTGAAAGAGAAAGTCAATACTGGGCACCTCATTTACTCACAGCCATTTAAAAAGTATTATGCAATTCACTTTAGCATTTTATGACTTCACTTATAAACCCCTGAACAATCAAAAATGTAAATGACTAAACCCCATAAATTACTGCCTTTATTGCATTTTATGACTGAAGAGGGCAAGTGAAGAGTATTTTAAATATGACCCTGCTATTTCCTTATGTGGTGTTACATTAATTCGCTCTGACTGATGTCCGGTACCTATATTTGTGCATCTCAGGATTTTGTTTCCTTTTTTACTTGTCTTAAGCACTATGTTAGGCTTTAGTTTTATCCACCACTGCACCCAGGTCATTCTCATCCCTTCAGTCTTTTCCATTGTAGCTGAGTCTATGTCTTTCAATATATTCCTGATTTTATTTCTTCCTATTTTTATAAATGCATATTAGTTTCCTTGCTTTCTATTTCTAATCTGGAGACAGATTTTTATACAATGCTGCTGTCTCTTTTGTATTAATCACTTTTAAATTCACTGGAGAGATCCCACATACTGTCTTACTTCTTCCAGGCACATAAGTTAACTTGATCTACCCAGTGGGCTTTTCACTATGCTGTATAACTTTTACACGAACATTTAGAATTTTATCCTGCTTTTCTACTATGTTTTTAAAAGTCACTTGATAAAAACGTGATAGCTGAACAAATTAGCAGCGCTCTTAAAATCTGAAAGTTTTATAAATTACCTTGTTATGTGCTGGTTTGGGCTCTAATATTAAAAATAGATTGTTGTTGTTGTTAAATGAGCTTGTTTCCCAACCAGTCTGCAAAGCACCTTGATTAATTTCCTGTGGATAAGCAGCAGAAATGACTGCTAGCAGATTTATCTCACTATATGATCTTTGCTTTGCTCAGTGAACGGGGGATCTTGGTCTGGTGACACTCCTAGGCGTAATAGCCATACCTTTAATTGTCGGATGCTGGTAAAACCTCTTGCTGATTCCGAAGAAGGCCATGATAACCAGGAAGCACATCAGAAATATGAAACTATGCAGTGCTTTGCTGTTTCTCAACCAAATTCCTTCAAGGAGGACGGTGAAGGTAATTACCGCTTTCGGTTTGTGTTAGTATTTTCTCTTTCCATGCTGTTGCGGGTCAGCAGTTTTGGTGTAGTTGATAAAGTGAGGGAAAGATGATAAAGTGGCTTCTAAATCCTGAAAAATGGAAAAACTAAGGGTTTTTTTCCTTTTTTATTTAGCTGTAGAAGTGTACTTTCATCTTGGATTACTTGCATGCACCTATTTGTTAAACGAATATAATTGAAATTGAGAAACTCTGTTTACCGTGAAGAGAGATCCTAGTTTTGTATCACTGCAATTGTAAGAAGAATGTAGCTGACTGGGAGGAAAGTTTCAATGGGCAATTTCTTGAGTTCTTAGAATTTGCAGACAATTGTGGTTCACCATTTCCTTTACCATTTACTACTTCAGCAGGTATATTTCCTCAGCTTGTATTTTAAGTATTCAGATAAGTAAAAATGGCTTATTACGAAGCTGCTTTCTCAGGGACAGCAAGTATTTGGGGCATGTTTAAGAAATGTGGCTTAGAAAGTACAAAATGGTGAGTGTTGAAGAAACATGCTGTCTGTGCATGCAGTATATTCTTTTTTATTACTTGTCTCCTGAGTGGTTGAGCTGCTACAGGTATATGCATGAACCAGTGCCAATAATTTTGGGCTGTGGTGGAGTCCTTGGTAATTTTTCTTCTGAAAAAGAAAACCAACCCACCTCTCCTGTGTTGTTTAATGTTGTAGGAAATAAAGAAGATGTAAAACCACTGAGTTCTATCTATTCTTTTATTGGTACAAAATCTATTATTTTCATCCAAAAATATTTAAAGAACTTTTAAAAAACATTTCTGGATTCTTTGTGGAAAAAAAGTCTTCCTCTTCTATACAAATTACTGAAGTAACGTTTTTCTTTAAGATTTGCAGTCTTGCTTGATTTGTGTTGCAAGAAGAGCTCCAATGAAGGAAAGACCACTTCTTCCTTCTTCAGAGAGCTTTACTACTCGCCAGGATCTACAAGGTATTGTGAAATAGGAGTTTTTAATTCTTGATTTCCCCACCCCATCCCCCAAAGGGGAAATTGCTGTAACAAATGTTTTATCTGATATCAGGCAAAATAACTTCACTGGACACAAGTACCATGCGAGCAGCTATGAAACCTGGCTGGGAGGATTTGGTGAGGAGGTGCATTCAAAGGTTCCATTCGCAGCACGAGGGAGAAATATCTTTTGCCAAGAGGCATCACCAGGAAGGTTAGGTTTCATATTTTTAGCACTTCCTATATTTAAACTGTTTGTCATTTGTATCTCTTGGTTGTGTTCTCTTTGTTATGTTTACATGGAGCAATCAAGGGCTACTGCCAGTCCCTTTTTCAAGCTGATTTGCCTAACACATGATGGCCCTCTCTAGAGAGGTTTTGCTCCTTTCTCCGCATTTGTTTTAGCCTGCTGTTATAACCATATATATTGGAGGGTGCTTTAAATCTTCAAATTGCCGCAGTTATTTTAGACAGAAAGACCCTTGCATGTTGCCCACCAAAACATTCACGACGCGTTATTCTTCAGAACCTCAGCTCACACATTGCAGTTCATTGACCTGTATCCCTTTTCTCTACAAAAATGGACTTTTACTGTCACATTTCCTGTGAGAAACACTCAGTGTGAATTATCAAAGATGCAGCACTCATGCTATCTGGAAACCTACATTGTTGTATTGTATCTAGCTGATAAGTGCTACAGGATACACCACGAGCCCATCTACTCAACCAAGATTATGGTAGGTAAGATCTAGGAGAATACCGCACTGTGAAAGGTTCCCCATGAGGTTTCGGTGGTAGTGACTGGGTGGGGATTTTTCTTTTCCCAAGACCCTGGTACTGCTAATTCTAGTAACACGGATCCAAATTACTAAAACTGAGTAACACTTTACAGTCCAGAGGAAAGTCCTTTCAAAACCAGTGGGGAATAACTCGGAACATTTCCAGTGCAGAAGCATCATTCTTTGGGTTCATGTTTATAGAACAGGGTTTACAGCTGGCCTGTAACAAATAGTTGCCATGGTCATTAAACAACTGGCATGCTGTCTTGGAAACTAAATTGTAACTGGAATCTCAAATTATTCCATCAAATACGCACGCACACACACACAAAAAAAAAAAAGAAATAAAGAAGAAAATAAAAGCTTCAGCCAGCGGCATTAGTTAAATATTCTTTAATATGTTCTGCTTTCATGAAACCTTCAGGTTTCATTTTGGGAATGTGGGGACACAGGAATACTGTGATATTTTAGATAACAGCTTTTGGGGCATATACAGTAGGAGTGCTAAAAGTTCACAGCCTTATGCTGTGATTTTGGACAGAACTGAAGAAAGTAGTCTGCAATTAAAGTTACAGCAGGGGTTGAGAGAGCAGTTTCAGGTAAGGACCTGTCTGTGCCAGAGATTATTTAGGAGTTTCTGTTATGGCATCCAGCCACTTATTACTTCAGTCCTCTTCAAATGATTCCTGACCAAATTAGCAGCTCCTACATCCAGTGCCGAGATTTGAGTGGGTCCTCTCTAAGCTATCTCTGAAGTGATAAAAATATATGTGTTTTGGAGTTTACACTGTATCATTTTGCAGGAGAGGCTTAGGATCGTGGTATAAACTGTAGAATTAGTCTAAATGAGGGGGCTCTTCTTGTGGAAGTGAAGAGAGACGGGAGAAAAACCTCTGGAATTGCTTTTCTGCAAAGGATCCAGTACTAGAGAGGAAAAATAGCTGAAATGTTCCCTTCCCCTGCCCTGCAGCATGCAGAAGAAAAACAAGGCGTATCTTACGCAGTAGCATCTTTGCACTTGACTGAGGAACCCCTTGCATTTTTTAAGTCATTATGGTTTGGGAACATAAGCAAAGAAAGTAATGCTGTCCTACATATGTAATTCAGTGTTACAGTGTGGAAAAAAAAATCAGCATTAGCTTGATAAACAATAAAAAACACAGAGTTTTCAAATCAACTCTCAGTAAAAAGTGCAAAATATATGGTAAGTTTTTATTGGCCACGGTCAGAAAAATAGCATTTCCTCAAGAGGAATACGGAAACATTCTTGTTTGCTTAAAGAATTAGTTTGGAAAATGATTTAAGTAGAGATTTCACTTGTATCCTGTTGGCATTGAGTACTGGAATTTCCTGATGTGGTATATGCTAAAGTTAAGAGCTTTGGACCTTCTGGTGCCCAAAGGTTAAACTGAAACAATGACATACCTAACAGTGAAATTTTGCTTTGTATTGTTTCACAGTTGTAGGTTTTTGTTTTTCTTTACATTTTTACTCTGAAAAACCCCTTCTGGTTGTTTAAATTGTGCTTCCTGTTTTCTCACTGCCTAAATAATACTTTAAAACCTTGCAGAACAATATATAACAGTGGGGGTGGGAGGGACAGGGAAGGAAAGCAATCATAACCAGTCCTGCAAGGCTGAAAATCTGGTAGCTCTGTAGAGGAGACTATTTAATAAAGCCACACTTGGAAAACTGTGTCATTTCATTACAACAGGAAATATTAAAAGACAAGCAATGAAATGAAGATCAGATGATATTATTAATTTTAAAAAAAAAAAAAAGAAAGAAAACCAAAACCACAAAAAATGTGTATGTATGGGAGAAATAGGAAATGAAAAGTATTTGTAGTACTTCATTCCTGTTTTTTCTCTCAACAATTATATGAAAATTCTGAAGTTAAGTATTTCCCTCCTGCCATATCTGCAATCCAAATGTAATAGCTTTTGGAGTAGGAGTTGAAAATGATCAGATTTGTTTCACTGATGGCAAAGAGCAAACAGTAGAATAAATGTTTGGAGATTTGCTTTTCCATAACATGATTTTCATTTTTAATTAAAGAAATATCACAGGGGTCTACAGAAGTTAGAGAATTGAATTTGTTGAAGTTCAGATTTACACTGAAAACTTAAGGGCTGCAGCATATGTGCAGTGAAGTCAACCCCAAACCTGAATTGCAGTCATATCTAACACTGGGGAAGGATAGCACAGCCCCAGTTTTGGTTTAGGTAATTGTATTTGTAATTTGTTTGAGCTGTATATTTTCGTATTTGTTCTTTAAAAAGTAATAATTTCTTTTTTCCAGTTCTTCTCATTTCTAATTGTTCCCATGTAAGAGATTTATGTACTTTTTAAATTAAAGTAGTAGTGAGAGTAACTGCTACAAGATAATTTAAGCAGGCGATAAGGAGAAAAAGATACAGGCTAATGGAAACAGATGATGTAGAAACTAAAAGCGTTTATATTAATCATCATGATGTAGATGGTGCAGATGAAAAAATGTATGAGGAACAAAAGGAGTTAGCCACATATTTGATGAAAAGTGAAACGGACATTGAGGACTTCTTGGTCTACTCCTGAAATATTCTGTATTTTGTAGTATCTGTCCTGTGATTGCTGTCACTCTTACAGGTTTTCTTTTTTATCATCTTAGAGTATGTGGGATCCTTTATTTTATATGCATCCCATCTATTTATTCTCAAAATTTTTCTTCTGTGTTTTGGTTTGTTTGGTTTTTTTTTTTAATTAACACGGTGTCTGTGGTATCAGTGCTAATGGATGTAGAACATCAGATGTCGAGCATCTAAGCTAACTGTACTATAGTCTCTCATTAATTTAATTCTGCTATTTTGCTTGCTTGCAGTACTGAGGCAGGGACTAGCATTTAGTCCTGTTTATCGGTTTTCCTTGTCTGACGGCACTATCGTTTCTGCCCAAACGAAGAGCAAGCTCATCCGTTCTCAGACGACTAGTGAACCTCAGCTTGTAATCTCCTTGCATATGCTTCACAGGTAATCCTCACCAGTTTATTACATCCACGCTCTGCAGAGAGACAGGGAAAGTCAAAAGTTGCCAAAGCAAATAGATTGTTTAAGGCTGATAGACGTTCAGTTGACCTAGAACTGACAGCGTGAAAACAAAATAAGTTTTTGAATTCAATGCTTACAGCAGGAAAAGACTGCAAGATTATTTCAGGACTTATAAATGGCATGCTGGATTTTCACATCAAGATCTTCCATTAAACAAAATTTCCTTTAATCTCATGTCCTTAGATTCAGTATTTTAATTTCCTGTATTTTGCATTGTAGACAAGAAACTTTCCCAATGTACTTAAATTTAGAAAACTTTGAAGGATTAAATTCCTGAAGCTCATAGTCAGTCACATGTTGGGCCTGGGTCTTCTTTAAAGAATATAATTATTAGAACTGCATTTTAGACAAACTGCATATTTTGACTCCTTGTCTCTCTTCATTCCTTGTCTTTTCTGGTGCTTGGAGTCATGCCTTTCACATGTCCAATCCTTAGAATTACCACCACTATTGGTTTTGGGTTTTTTTTAAAAGGCACAGGCAATAATATGTTGAAGTCAAGGATAAGTAATCACTGACCTCAGAACTTCAGTGTAAAATTTGAATTAAGTCATTGCATGTCCTGGTATGTTTGTGTCAGATTTTTTTTTCAGATTTTATTTACTGATTATAATTGCAATGCTGTTTCCCTGTATGCACAGTATCACTTTTTTGAGAGGAAGGCAACAGCTTAGAGCTGTAATTAAAACTGAAACTATTTTACAGATATTGTAGATTTTGAAAGTGACCTGACCAAAAGCTCTCTGAAATTTGTTTTCTTTGGATTGCTGAATATACTTGTTATTTCATGAAGTGCTAAATCTTAAATTTAAAAAAGCACCATTAAGTTAAAAATGGTACTTGCAAATATTCTTGCTTTTTTTAGCGGAACACTGGTACGATTGTAATAAGGTTTTAAAAATCCACCTCTCTTTTTATAGTTAATGTTCTTCACCTTTGCCTTTATACTTAAGGTAACAAATGCAGAGTAACAAGCTTCACTACTCTGTGTGCTTCAGTTCTTTCACTTCTCATGCTTCAGCAAAATGCGAAGGTTTATCTGCACTTATCCTGTGCAAGTAGGAATGGTTTTCATCTCATCGAAAATAACGTTCCATTAGTATTTGGGTTTGGAAGTGCAGAGTTGATTTGATTTTTCTCAAAACCTCATTTTTTGTCTTCCTAATCTACTCGACTCTGCCTCTTTTATAGCTTTTAGCATTTGGGAATATGTCTGATTTTTCTGATTCAAGTTTTAGCACAGAAATAAAAAGTACATCACATCTTCCCATAAACTAATTAAAATCTACTGAAGAAAAGAGAAGTGACCTTCAGGTGCTCTCACAAGAGCTTTTTCTCTGTGTGTGTGTCTCTCTTTTGTTCCCTCCATCTTACAACATATATCTCTAAAATATGAGTTTCAGCTCCTGAGGGGGGGGGGGAGGTTCTTTCTTCTCCTCTTTTCCTAAACGCTCCTGCAGGACTGGATTGCTAACAGACTGTTCCCATTCTGAAGCAGTATCCAGTATGTTCCCGTTCTGAAGCAGTATCCAGTAGTTCTCTTGGCTCACATGCTGTTTTGGAGCAGTATCGCAATACTCTGGCAGTGCAGAAATGCAACTTTTTCAACTTTCTTTTCACGATGAACTTTGTGGGCAAATAGCCCACTCCAGCCTTGTGGTGGCCCTAACTCATAGAAATTCAAAACTACGGCAAACAGCTGTCCACAGCTGTCTTGTAAAACATGTATTTGTTTGGGTCATGTGTTTCAGATGAGATTTCTGTCAGTTCTAGAAGTTAACTCTTGCCGAATTGTAGGGAAGAGATAAACATTAAAGGGAGAGTCTGAAATTGTAACCTATCTGCATTTCTAATGACTGTCATTTAAATGAGGTATAATTTTGTTTTTCCTCTCTTCCACTGATTTGTTAATAAGGTGCTGAAAAACCATACCGTTAATGTGCAGCCATGTTGAGACTTGCATATCACTTTTGTCAAATTGTCAATTTGCTTTTAATTGTAGGCTTGTTGTGTTTATTTTAAAGCGAGGTTTGGGGTTTTGCTGCTTTTTCTGTAATGTAATTGCAAGTTGGCCACTATCATTTTAGCTAATGGGTTGTTTTTCTTCCCCTTGCCACATAGAGAGCAGAACGTCTGTGGAATGAATCAGGATTTGACTGGACAAGGAATGGGGAAGATACTGAACCCGATTAGCTCCAGCAGCCCTGCCCATCAGGCCATGTGCAGTGGGAACCCAGGTCAGGATATGACCATCAGTAGCAATATAAATTTTGCCATAAATGGCCCAAAGGAACAAATGGGCATGCCAGCAGGCAGGTTTG
Source organism: Anarhynchus alexandrinus (assembly GCA_008711295.1). Lineage (NCBI taxonomy): Eukaryota > Metazoa > Chordata > Aves > Charadriiformes > Charadriidae > Anarhynchus > Anarhynchus alexandrinus. Next base: position 1,787,542 of record VUYV01000173.1, on the reverse strand, counting down.
GTGGTTCAGGGGGAATGAACCATGTGTCGAGCATACAAGCATCCACTCCTCAGGGTAGTAACTATGCACTAAAAATGAATAGCCCCTCACAAAGCAGCCCCGGCATGAACCCAGGGCAGCCAAACTCTATGCTTTCCCCAAGGCATCGCGTGAGCCCTGGAGTGGCAGGAAGTCCTCGAATCCCACCCAGTCAGTTCTCCCCTGCAGGAAGCTTGCATTCACCCGTGGGAGTCTGCAGCAGCACAGGAAATAGCCATAACTACACCAACAGTTCCCTGAACGCACTGCAGGCCCTCAGCGAGGGCCACGGCGTTTCTCTAGGATCATCGTTGGCTTCACCTGACCTAAAAATGGGAAATTTACAAAATTCCCCTGTGAATATGAATCCTCCCCAGCTAAGCAAGATGGGAAGTCTGGACTCTAAAGACTGCTTTGGACTATACGGGGAGCAATCAGAAGGTACAACTGGACAAGCAGAGAGCAGCTGCCATTCAGGAGAACAGAAAGATAATAGCGATAGCAACATGCCACCGGTCGTCAGTGGCGAGAGACCTGATGGACAGAATAAGCTGCACGACGGAAAAAGCCAGACAAAGCTATTACAATTGCTGACCACCAAATCAGATCAGATGGAGCCTTCGCCATTGTCCAGTACCATGGGAGACGTTAGCAAGGACTCCACGGGAGGGTTGCCTGGGTCTGGTTCAGCACACGGAACCTCGCTCAAGGAGAAGCATAAAATTTTGCACAGACTATTGCAGGACAGTAGTTCTCCTGTAGACTTGGCCAAGCTCACAGCAGAGGCCACAGGCAAAGAACTGAACCAGGAGTCCAGTAGCACAGCTCCTGGTTCAGAGGTGACTGTTAAACAGGAGCCAGCGAGTCCTAAGAAGAATAATAATGCACTACTTCGCTACTTGCTAGATAAAGATGATACTAAAGATATTGGTTTACCAGACATACCCCCAAAACTGGAGCGGTTGGACAGTAAGACAGACCCTTCCGGTAGCACAAAGTTAATAGCTATGAGGACAGAAAAAGAAGAGATAAGCTTTGAGCCTAACGAACAGGTAAGCAAATCTTTGCATTACATGTGAATGAGATGTTCTAGGCCTGCATTCCTGCCCTCTGACTTCCTCTAAGAGTAACTTCTTGACACTTCTAGAGGCTATTACCTGTCTTTTGAAATCCAGTCTTCACTCAGTTTTCCAGTTGGTGTTACTAAGTTGTGATCATCACTCTGCCTAAAAGAACAGACTCTACCTGGGAGGAGATGGGTAACACAGGGACCTTTCCCGGTGTAGTCAAAGAGAAAATACTTGTAACTGTTTAGTCCCCAACATAAGAAAGACATGGACCTGCTGGAGCGTGTCCAGAGGAGGGCCACGAGGATGATCCGAGGGCTGGAGCACCTCTCCTATGAGGAGAGGCTGAAAGAGTTGGGGCTGTTCAGCCTGGAGAAGAGAAGGCTCCGGGGAGATCTTATTGCGGCCTTCCAGTACCTAAAGGGGGCCTACAGGAGTGCTGGGGAAGGACTTTTTACTAGGGCATGTAGTGATAGGACAAGGGGGAATGGCTTCAAACTGGAAGAGGGCAGGTTTAGATTGAACATTAGGAAGAAGTTTTTCACTTTGAGGGTGGTGAGGCACTGGAACAGGTTGCCCCGAGAGGTTGTTGAGGCCCTGTCCCTGGAGGTGTTCAAGGCCAGGCTGGACGTGGCCTTGGGCAACCTGGTCTAGTGGGAGGTGTCCCTGCCTATGGCAGGGGGGTTTGAACTTGATGATCTTCAAGGTCCTTTCCAACCTAAACCATTCTATGAACTGTTGGTTAATGCTAACTTATTTACAGCTTTTCTTAGGCTGCTGTGGAACTGCCGTGGGCTAGGTGGGCTCTTGACCTAGTTTAGCACCGCAACTACACTTCTCCCATGTAAAGCAGGTTCATGCTCAAGGACAGGAGTTGTTTGGAAGGACTGGTACCAACTTTGCGTTACTGGTCTTTGTGCTATACTCGATCTGCAAATTAAAATCAAGGCATATAGACTTCCCTTGTTTCTGGGCCAGTTAGGGGGAGCAGTCGTTGTTGTTTGGGGTTTTTTACTTAAAAATTTTTTATATTCAGCCCCAAGTTCCCATGGGTGATTAATTGTTCAGTGCAGAGATCATGTCTCCCTGTGCAAGGTTATCTGCATTGAATTTTGCATTCAGAATTTCTTTGCATTCTGTGAAAGATTGCTTGTTGCTCTGCTGCCCAGCATACTAATAAACTCTCTGTTGTTAGGACCTATGCTAAAAAGTGTTATTTCACTGGCTTTCATGCAGAATTCACTTTCAAAAAGCACCAGTTTCACATCGCCTAGAATGCTTCAGTTTTCAGAGCTTTGCAAGAAAAAGGGACGCAGCAAAAGCAATTTGCTACTTCAATATTACTGTTTATTTTATTTATAAAATGGGTAATTACAATATCAATTTTAGCGTAAGGCATTTTCTGGGGAGTTTATAACTAGCTGGAGTTAATGATCCTTAGCTTTGTCCTACACTATCAACTCTCCCAGCTGGTCATTAATCCCTAGGCAGTGCCCTGTGCATGAAGCCTTAGTTTGTAAATCATGATCAGATCATACACTGTGCAAATGTTCATGACTCTCTCATTCATAGCCATATCCTTCACTTTTAAAATATTGTGTATTTTTAATGTGTGAACTGGGTTTGAGCTTGTTAATTTTTGTGAATCTATAGTATTTTTATTATTGTGTGTATATAAATACATCTCTTTTTTTTATATTTTCTATATTATATATTGAGGCTGAGGAGGGATAGGCAACATTTTCTTAGCCCTAAGTCACAGCATTGGATTTTATTTTTTTTTTTTACTTTGCCCTTTTGGCAGTCTCTAACCAGTAGACAGTTCTTTCAACAGTGGTTATAACCACAAAACGTAGAGGCCAAACATGCCACTAGAGTGTGGAAGCAGCATTGTTAAAATCTCAGTTATCCAGGCGTCTCCTAAGGTTACTTCACTTCTTCTGTTTCAACAGAATTTGACAGCTATTGCCATTATGTAGGAGCAATTGTGGTTTGTCAATCCTTCCCATGCTTTAGGGGGAAACTGAGCCAAATTACACTAATTTCTACAGGGATTTATCCTCAAGCCTGGATGTTAGTTTAATTCTGAATACAGCTGCTATTTTGTAGTGCCTGTAGAGGGAGGGCTTAGATTCTCTGTGAGAACTGATGCTTTGAAAAACACAGCTATCAAGAAATTCACAGCTAAACTGGCAAGAATAAACTATTTTAAAAATATCTAATAAATTACAATTCCTAGTTCAGATCCTACACATTGAAGTCAATACTGGATTGAAGGCAGAGATCATTCAGTCCTCAGAATTTGATCCTGGACACGAACTTAGAATTTGGTAATCACCAAAAAAGTTACGTCTGTCCAAGTAGATCAAAATCATGGCCTTCAGCTGGTGTACTCCCCAAGAATTAAATTTCTAAAAGAATTAAAATTTCCTCTTTGATGATCTCTGTGGAGTAGACAAGAAACAGCTTAGCTTGTGAACCCATTCACAAAGAGCAGGTTTTGTTCCCTCTAGAAGTTAGCTGTCTACTCCAAGGTAGTCATACAAGCTCCTCCTATCATTGACGGAAAAATAGAAAAATACTCCAGGATTTTTTTTATCTTATCGTAATGTGTCTAATAAAGGGAAGGTAAGCTGCTCTCTAGTGGTGTTTCCATTGACTAGTGGTAGCCTAGATGGCTAGTTTAAACTAGCTGTCATACTTTTTCATGACTAAAGGTAGGCAAGTTGCGTCTCACCCTAAATGTAAACATGTAACTATAAGACTAACTTTAAAGAAAGAGACTTCAGTGTCTACAGGCATGGCCAACCTCAAGCATTTGAAAATCGGGTCCCCAGTATTATGAACTTTGTAAAGTGAATAGTCTAGTCATTTTTTATTTTTAGGCTTCGTGTTTCTGAGGTCAGGGGAGGGATTTGAGGGGCTTGGAATATGGACTAGGGATGTGTATTGCCTTTTCTTAAAATTTGAAAACAGAGATTGTCTCCCAGGAGAGGGGGAACTGGAGGTACAGGAAGGGCCAGGAGTTGGGGCTGTTCAGAAAACCACGAAGCAGTGCAGGAGTCGTGACAAAGTGGTAAGGGCTGAAGTGCTGGGGCTTCCTCAGCGCCGAGGTAAGGAGAAGCCAGTCCCGCAGCTGTGATGGAAGGCTGCTGGATAATGACAGAAGGGCTTTTGTTGCTCCCCTTGGTTGTAAATAGCGTTTTAAAACCTACTTAAAATGCAGTGCAACCTGGAGCTGAATAAACAGGAGAAGTCCAACCTGGAGTAGGAGAGGAAATGGTGGGGAATGTAAAATAATGTAAGCGTTTATCTAGCTGAAGGCCAGGCCTTTAAACAAATAACCACTTTACCCCAATTATAAAATCACTGAAAATATTTAGCATCAAAAACTCTTCAGCTTTGGAAGACGGTCTCCCACAGGAAGTGCTCTTTGCCTAAATTTAGATCAAAGCTGGAACTATTTAGTACAAGACTAGAACAGAGATTCTTGTGCTAAATTCTTCCATCCTCCTGCGTCCCGTCCCGTTCCCCCCCCCCCCTTCTTCCTCCCGTATGTAAAAATTAGCCGTGTGCTTGTGTTACCTATTTTGCAGGTTTATTTAAAACTTCTCCTCCCTGAGGAATGCTGTATTTTTAAGTAATTAGTCACTGGAGTGTGCAATTTCTCTGGAAACTGCCACGGAGCGGCAGTGGGATGGCCTCCGCAAGGGGGATCGGGGTGTTGGGAGGCACCAGAGCCATTACGTTTTCTCCTTTTACTTTTGGTGTGACTTTTCTGAGCAGGAAATGCTTTGAAGTGCACCACTGTACTAAAAATAGCAGTCTTCTAGGTAGTGTGTTTAAACATACACTTCTGCAGAGAGCAGCAACTGACAGGAAGCCTTTCTCAAATAGCAGAGAATATTTCCAGTGCTGCCGTACCTTTTTCCCTTCCTTGGTGGGATGATGGTTATCAAGATCTATTAGGCTGATTGCTATTCCAGTTAAGGCAGCTGTGGGGGAGAGGATGAAAGAGAGACCTGCTGGGGAGGCTCAGCGGAGCTTTTCCACAGCACCAACAGTAGTAGGACTGTTGCTATCAAGCACCGCAAGTGCCCCTATCGTTCTCTACTATTAAAAAGGGAAGGCAGTGGAAACACGACTCACGACTACAGATTTGTTTTATAGGGCATCCCTCAGCAGCAAGCCTACGTTTCCCTGCTGGCCCACCAGCTACTGTGGAGCTGCCGTGGTGGGACTTCTTCCCGTGCTCTTCTTCCCTGTGCCCTGCTGCTTCTGCTGTCTCTCAAAAAGCCCCTTGTGCTTCTGGCTGCAGCCAGCACATGCTGCTGCTGGTCGGGAGCAGCCTGTGTAGTGGTCAGCAGATGGTCAAATCTGACAAGGACCGCCTAACAGCCTGGGGAGAGGAGAGTGAAAGTGTTAGGGTTAGGTCCAAGAAACGTCATGCCCCGACAATGACAGGTATTGCCTTGCTAAAGAAACGTTTTGTTTAGCTGTGTTGTTCAGCACTGCAAAACTCTTCTGTAAAATTGGGTATGGATTACTATATTCATATACACATGAAGAAATCAAGATGTAGAAATTTGAAGTAGCTTATTCTTGGAGAAAGTACTTGGCGTAGTGTGGAATAAAATCCTTATTTCCTCTTTTTTAGCCAGTAGATATAGACAGCCTGTTTGTCTGACAGGGACTTCGCGATGCCACTCTCCACCAGTGCTGTTCCAGAAATCATTTTAAGCATGTACCTTTTTGTCCTAAAACTCAGAAACTGTTATGGTGTTCCTCACATGCTTTATCAACTCTGCTTGATTTATGTGGAAACGAGTATCTTCCCAATACTAGAATATTTTCTTTGGGCATGCCCCTCATCTTCCCAAAACCTATTTCTTGATGTCCAGAGTCTATTAAATTTATGAAGAACGTTGGTTTCTTCTTGAAATTCTATCAAAACCTTAGAATGGGGATTCCATTTTCTGAATGTCTTTCAATTAGAATTCTGTTTCCAGAAGTTAGTAGTAGATTAGCTTGATAAGATAACAGGATTTCTAGCCAATTGTATGTTTATTGCAGTTAGCAGGGAGAAAAAAGCTATATTGATTCTACTTCTGGTTTACTTTTCACTGCTTTTTATAATCCTTTTAATTTATGGCAAGTTTGGGGCAGGGATTTGGTTTTGTTTACCTTGTATGGCCCAATGTTTTGCTCATGCTATGGAGATTGCTAATGAGCTAACTTGGGGTTTATATAAGGCAGGGATAGTTTCAAGTTGTGTCCCCACCAAAAGACATCCTGTTGTAAGGAAAAAGTCCTAGAGGCCTCTGCCATACAAGGTCATAAAGGAAATGTATACATGTATGAAGTTTGGAATACAGGGTCTCAGTGCAAGCCATGGGTATTGCCCGTGGTGGAAAAGAGATCTCCAGAGAGTTTAGGATCTTATCCAGTCCTTCACAATCCATGGAAGCTAGACTTTGACATAGCAACTTTTGTAAACCAAACTTCATGTTGAGGTGTAACTGCCTTTCAGTAGAGCTGAAAAAAATTCTGTAAGAAATTAACACTTTAATCTGCCTTTCTCTACATAACAGTGATAAGCTCTTCAAAAGCAGGTACTTTTTCAAATGCAAAAATATTTCTAAGCACAATTTGTTGTATGTTTTCTGGCACTTAGTGTCCAAGCTCTACGGAGATTGCTGTAATTGCATTGCTTAAAGATAGTGAAAATATGTGCACGAGAACTTTCTTGTGATGCTTAGCACTTTATCAAGCATATTATTTTTTTTTTAATTCATGACAAATAATTGTTTTACAGGGAGGTTAGGGTGTGCCTTCTATTTACATAAAGTTCAATTTAGACCATTAACAAAATAAATATAGAATATAAATAAAAGAAAAATCCCATGAAACTAACCAAGTAAATATTTTAATGGTAGTTTCTGTGCATATGGTGCCATTTGAGGGTGGGTCTGGAAAGACTTAGGCTTGCATCATAGCTTGGTGTTAATTCTGCATCGATCTTGGAGCTTTTGCATCAGTTGAGAACCTTCATCTCATCAAAAAGTAAAGATGAAATATTTGGTATTTATTATGTTAAGCAAAAAAAAAGGAAGGTTATGTATTTGTGGTGTTATAATACATCTGTTGTATCTGGCCTTTCTTTGCCACTTCCTGAGAGGAATTAAAAGCATCTTGTGGAGGGCAGTTTTCTGACACATTTGGATCAATATGTTCTTCTTTGGCTTTGTTTTGGATTTGTTTTGGGTTGGTTTTTTTTTCACATCTGATGTTTAAACAAAGAATTGCAGTAGCCAGAATGTTTAGGAAAAAAACGGGGAGGAAGAAAAAAAATACATAAAGTCCTGCACAAAATCAAACCAACCCCATCCCCCCCCACCCCACCCCCCCC